>OZ026623.1:73491068-73561584 GCA_964020975.1 Hermodice carunculata | reverse complement strand
GTAAAGGAATATATTGGCAAATAAAACAATTTTTAAAATCCACCTTGATGTGCTTTGAAGTCAGCTAACTAAAAACTCAATCAGCTGCACTTGTAATATGGGTCTCCACCTGTTGTCTGTCATTGATTATCAATAATTTCACATTTTTATTTAACAAAAAAAATTTTGTTCAGATGTACTTTAACGTTGATGGGGATGTGCATTGAGTGGGTCTCTACCAAGTTTTTCAAATGGTAAAAATCCAGCTATATATATTTGAGGATTTTGTGATTTTGTGTGTTGTTGAGAAAATGTTCAAAATTCTTCCTCTCTGAAATCAATTTATGGCCCATCTTGCTTCAAAGTTCAGGAACACTTCTGGGGACCATGAGACCTTTATTTGTTCAAATAGGTGTTGCTGCATTTAAAAAATGATGTTATGTGTCTTTTTATAATTTTTGCCTTCTTTTCTGAAACCACAAGCCAGATTTGCTTCAAGCATGATGGAAATTATTTACCCGGACTTATTCTCAACCAAAGTTATGCAAATAGCTGGTGCTGCTATATATATATATATATATATATATTATATATAGAGAGAGAGAGAGAGAGAGAGAGGAGAGAGAGAGAGAGAGAGAGAGAGAGAGAGAGAGAGGAGAGAGAGAGAGAGAGAGAGAGAGAGAGAGAGAGAGAGAGAGAGAGAGAGAGGAGAGAGAGAGAGAGAGAGAGAGAGAGAGAGAGAGAGAGAGAGAGAGAGAGAGAGAGAGAGAGAGAGAGAGAGAGAGAGAGAGAGAGAGAGAGAGAGAGAGAGAGAGAGAGAGAGAGAGAGAGAGAGAGAGAGAGAGAGAGAGAGAGAGTGTGTAGGGCTTTATACCCGCCCTGGGCTCCACAAATTTATTTGATCAATTAGTCATGCTTCAGCATTTTTCTCTTTTGTTATGAACTTTTTGGTTAAAGTCTGGAGGCTTTTAAAAATCTTCTGAAACTGCATGACCAACTGCTTTTTAAATGAATAAGAACATGCCTGCAGGACAACTATACCTTAATTTGTTCAATAGCGTTGCTGCAAAAAATTCTAGAATGATTGTATGTGTGTGTGTGTGTGTGTGTCTGTGTGTTTGCAATTTTTTACTTCTCCTGAAACTGCTTGCGCAAAAGTTTTTCCGTTTGTTCGATTCTCATCACGCTTACTAGGAATGTACATTGCTCCAGTCTGTGCAGTTTTGCATCACTATATGGCACTCCGTTTTTGGTTTGTTTTGTTTTGTGTGTGTGTGTGTGTATGTATGTGTGTGGTGTGTGTGTGTGTGTGTGTGTATGTGTGTGTGTTTGCAATTTTTTACTTCTCCTGAACTGCTTGCGCAAAAGTTTTTCCGTTTGTTCGATTCTCATCACGCTTACTAGGAATGTACATTGCTCCAGTCTGTGCAGTTTTGCATCACTAGATGGCACTCCGTTTTTGGTTTGTTTTGTTTTGTGTGTGTGTGTGTATGTGTGTGTGTGTGTGTGTGTGTGTGTGTGTGTGTGTATGTGTGTGTGTTTGCAATTTTTTACTTCTCCTGAACTGCTTGCGCAAAAGTTTTTCCGTTTGTTCGATTCTCATCACGCTTACTAGGAATGTACATTGCTCCAGTCTGTGCAGTTTTGCATCACTAGATGGCACTCCGTTTTGTTTTTGTTTTGTTTTTGTTTTGTTTTGTTTTGTTTTTTGTTTTGTTTGTTTGTTTTTTGTTTTTTGTTTGTAATTTTGTTTGTTTAGGATTATAAATGATTTGGAACAGTAGAGCACATATACAGAGTAATAGCGCATAATGCGTGTACAACACTTGAACGAAATTTCCTCCCGGTATGTCAGATTCCCATTATTAAACATGGTAATAGGCTCCTGTAAACTGGCCTGGTGGAACTTTACGAAGTACATTTTCAACACGTGAGTTAGCCAAGCATGCACATATTCACACATTTTTTTTTCTTTTTATCCTGGAAAGTGCAACATTTATTTACGTAAACATTATTTGAATTGATACACGTGAAAGTTCAACACAACCTAAAAATTGTCAGAAACATCAGGTACAAAAGTTCGTTATAAAGTAAGATTGCCCTACCATTAGTTTACTTTTTGTTCCCCGCGAAACAATAATGAAATATCCCCTGCAGTTCCAACAGTTATCATTTTCAACACCAGAGGGCACAATGTATGCGGCAGCGCATGCGCTTTTACGGTTTGGAAGGGAGTGAAAGTTGTGGAATCGTGAAGTCCGTCAAAATAACATCGCGTGTGTACAAACAAAAGAATCATCACTGCAGTGGGTTCGACATCTTAAAGCCTCAAGATGGCGAGCGTGTCGTATCATATAGCGAATTTACTGGAAAAGGTGAGAAGAAACTTTGAAGCGTGTGTCTGCATGGTATCCGCCATGTTGGATTAGCCGGCTCCTCCAAACCTCGGGTTTTGACAGTTCCAGTTTGACTCAGGAAGGCGCAGAATGTTAATTTAATTTAAGAATTTGTGAAACTGAACAATAAAGCACCTTGTCGTCTGAACCCCCACGTGTTAAAAGGTTAAAGCGTTTCACTTCGAGCATTTCCATCAACGTGCAGGCACACGATATATTGTTGAGTTTGATTTGAACAAAAAACAGTGTCAGAATCTTGAGCAGACAGCGACAAGGACAATGTCAGTCAGTGACTCAGTTTTGTTTGGTCATGGAGGATGACTGTGGCCAATGCACAAGACGTGCAGACTGCAGTTGTCAATATGCTGGCAGAAATCCAGTTTATTTTCAGCGTTCATACAATCTGTGATGAATGTGAACTGAAATATCTTCTCTGTTCTGTAGACCGTGCAGTGTAATATGTAGAAACTTGAAGCATAGCCTAAGATGAGAGCATCAGCATTAAAAAGTATCCATAATAACGTTGGTGGATGTGGCTTGGTCCCTCTAGCGGCCCTCTACTAAACCAGTCTAGAGGAGCAAGGCCGTAGTGCCTTGAGTGGCTGAACAAACCCATCTGCCGTACAGCCTTTCTTTTTGTTAGACACAGTTCCTCAAATTTAACTGCTGTGCCCAAGAGCTCTATATCCCCATTGAAATAGTGTCGTAACCTGTGGCAGAGACATAGTCAGTACGAACAGTCGTTGCCTCTCTCGCGATAACACCAAATCTGATCGTACTTTGGCAGCTTTACCATTCGGGGCATCAGAGGGATATAGCGTGAGTTGCGATGTGGGAGGCTTCCAGGAGCAACCCTGGTTAATGATGACTGCAGACATTAATTAAGGTATCACGCAACGTGCGCAAGAATGTTACATACTTGGCGGTGTTTATTTAGGTTACCCTCACACCTGTGAAGTTTTTCTTTTCTGCGGAAACCCATTTCCAGCCCCATAAGCATGTTTGCAAGGCCCACATTTCATCGCGGTGTGGACGATTTGAGTTGGGGAATCGTGATCATTTATTACACTTTATTGAAGTTTTCTGAATAGTTATGAGTCATTTACACAATTTCCATAAAGGTCGGTAAGTTTGAGACTTTAAAGTAAATAAAACTACGGAAATTACCTGGGATGCATTATAAAAAAGGCAATGGCTACACCCATGTGTGCATGCGCAGTAGGATGTGACTGAGATAATCAACTTTGTTGACTAGATACTGAGCAGTGTTCTGATTTGACAATTGACTGTTCTGTTATGTCCTGTATTCACGTGCTTATGGTAATAGCTCACTATTTTTACGGTAAATATTGTGATTTCAGTGAGAATTCTATTTTCATGGTGGGGTTCAGGCAATCAGATGTAAGTGGGTGACTGTGACCTATTTCCGGTCCACTTTCAACAACCTCATTCCGCTCGACAAGTTCAGCATCTAAGACTCTGCAGTCGTTATCATGGTAGTGTTTAAATATGCGAAGCAAAACACAGAAAGATGTCATGTATAGTTTCAATTAATATGTTGGCGGACAGCACTTTGAAAGCTTAGAAATAAACTATAACTTGTGGTCATTGCTGTTGGGGTGAAATGCGGTCATTCTGTTCTACATGTACCTGCGTATCGTGTTGTACTGGACCAGGTAGGAGGAAAACATTCAAGATTCAAATCTAAGGCCAAAATATGTTTTTTCCTGAAAAATCCCCCATCCCTTACAACACGTATGCTCGACCATCTATCTTGTCACTCAGTTTTCAATTGGAAGTGTATATACCCCATTGCCAAGCCAAAAGCATGTATGTCAAAAATATTGATAATACACCATAATGCAGCCTGAATGACTGTCTACCACGCATATATTTTTTGAGCACAGGATAGTATGCGGTCCTGACACTGTGGAAACAGATTATCTATTGCCTCTGTATTGCATAAATGGGCAAATAATTGTACACCGTGAATATAGCCAGCTATATTCGTTTATAGTCTGGACCATGAAAATAGACGGCCGGTCTCATGCTGCTGTCATAATACCATGAAAATACCAGTCTGTTGTCATGGTACCATGAAAACAGCTAGCCAGGTGTGTTTCGATTGATTGATTGATTGATTTTATTTTATAGGTACACTGTTCATAAAATACATTCTATAATCATGCATGTGTTAGAATGGCAAGTAGCACCAGAGAGAACACAAAAGGCGTTTTACAATAAAAATATAAAACTATTTGAGGAGAGAGATTTGTATTAGCCGCAGGCTATTTTCTCAATTCCCATAAAGAAATAAAGTTTATCATTATATAAAACGACCAGATGACTCCCATTATTGAACCATGTACCTTGAAATTATAGGAGCACTAGAAAGCAGAAGGCATGTTACCCTTGTAACCAATTGTGGATCTCCATAGTGGAAATTGCACCACAGATTTTGAAAAATGCCTTATGGTTTTTAATATGCATCCGTGGATTTTAGTTAAAGTATCAAGTGACAGCAGATGCATGTACCTAGTTTGTCCATCTCTTGCTAATAATGAGACTGTGGCAAAACTGCTGGGTAATCCAGGTGAAAAAGATATGTTTATACATAGGCCTACATGTAACATACTATATGCATATAATACATATGTATATATATATATATTTATATCAGGGTGCGAAAATTTCTATGATCCGACGTTCCGGGACAAGCTAAAGCTCTTCTCGGACAAGTGACTTTCAAATTCAACTTGTCCTGTGGACAAGCTAATTTTTTCTTTTTTAATTGGACTGAAATTATGTCTGTTTGCATGCATGGCAACATGATGATGAGCAGTCAGAGCCTTCACGACACTCCATATGTTGGCGATTACTGTGGTCCGTGTGAACAGAACATACACACCAATGCAGGCATGTGCGTGGGGACGCCAATGCGCAATAGATAATCCCCTGGCCTAAAGTAAACAATCCAGGTTTAAACAATTACATGGTCAGCAGGTGTATTCAACAGGACTTGACTAACTACTTGATTTCTGTCAAAACAAGCAGGTACTTTGACTGTTGCGTACATACGATGACAAGATCAAAGGTACCAGCAGTCATGCATTGGGTGTATTGGCTTTCGCCCGTATCGGGGCAAGGTCACAGCACCTCACCGTCAGTCTAATCTGCCCGAACGATGACAAAGGAACATCAAAAAATTTTAAAACTTGCATGGCGAATTCTTGAGCAAATTAGCATCAAAGACAATTTATCGGTGGGCTCTAAAAGTGTTGGAGAGATCATGTAAAGGTGCGGCAAGTTGACTTCCCAGCCAAACAAAACACACATCTGCCAGTCACACGCAAGTGACCGTGTGGAGTAATCTACGGTGAACGGAGCATCCTGCTGACTGATCTGTCACACATTCGGCATTTTTCTCTATCCCCCTACCTTTGCGTATTTGCCTGTGACTCCAAATAATTGTTGCTATAAACACTGGAATCTTTATTTTCGCATGCTGCAATTAAAAAAAAAAAGCTTCCCGTTTGTGTGTTCCTTCCATAAATTTCGGAAGGTTCACACAGGGTGGAAGCCATGATGAACACACTATAACACGAGTCGTGATTGGCTCATTTTTGCATGTGACTCAATTGACCAATCAGGTGATGTGTTGTTTGTCAAACCACATGGCCAATGCAGCTGTTCGTATACAGTGGTTGGAAGGATGGTGACCGCACGCTCGATGTGCATTACAAGGAGACGGTTTTCTGATTTTAAATTCTTCATTTGAATTTGAATTTAGAGCACCATTTATTACTCGGAACTTGCTGATACTGTATACACAAATTGACAACGATGTACGGATAGCATTCATGGTAGTACGAAAACGATGGCGTCCATGTACATCCCATCAGTGGCAAGAAGAAAGACGATGTTAAAACCAATACAACTATTAATCTGTATTAGATTTATCTGGAACAGTGACTTCCAAAAATTACACAGTATTTTTCATCGTGAGTCACCCTATGCAAGTAGTTTACTTTTCAATGTGTATTTTTTATTTTTATTTATTTACTTTTTTTTTTTCATTTTTACTGTTTGCAGTCATAGCTAGAATTGTGGTAAAAATTGACAGATTTTTGCCGATTTACAAGCAACAATAAGTGCTACATCAGGGTAAATGGTTTGTCCAGGCCTGTATGTATGGATTGAAGAAAAAGAATATTACTATGTTTGCCGCACCGGGCTACATTCAGACAAGTCGATTTTGCAGACGGACAAGTGGATTTTAAAATTCACTTGTCCTGCCGACGATTGCTTTTTAAAAAAATGTTCGTGCCCTGATATATATATAGGCCTACATACAATATATATACATATATATGTGTATGTAGGATGATGGTTTTGTCCATGCACGGTGATATCAGAGGTCATGCTATCTTGACTGCCCAGTAAAAATATGGGACTGACCGTACGGTGTAAATAGTGGCTGTTCTGACTGTGCAGTGAAAATAGGGAGTAGGCCATTATGACCATGTGTCAGCATAAGGAAAATAGAATACTATTTTCAGTCCTTGGTATGATTTTTGTAATGTTTGGCACTCCCAGGAAAACATGACATGGTTCCAAAAGAAAGAGCATACAACTTGGGCTTATATGATTGACAAAATGATGCAGTATATTTTAGTTGATAAAAACACGGTCAGAAATTGCAGAATAGTGACCTATGGTCGTCACCGAATGATGAGAATAGCAGAAATGACAATCTGACCTATGGTCAAAATAATCACTCTGATATATATATATATATATATATATATATATATATATATATATATGTATGCAGGTGCCATTAGCCAAGTGCTAATGTTTCAGTCATTTGGCTAAGTAAATTTTCAGGTGGCTCAGTTATTTTAACATGACTTATATGAGTCGGGTCGAATCGTGCTGTGATTATTATTACACCTCAGGGAGTAATCTGTACCTGTGATTGGTCAGTAGGGTGGGTAACAGTTCTTCCTGTTTCCTGTCGCTGTTTTTGCCGCTAGATAGCATTGCGGCTGTGACCCGGCCTTGACTCCAAAGCGCATGACACATGAGACGAACTGAAACCATGCACATAAATCCATCTTTGTAGGATAAAATGACAAAAAGGTTTGGCCAGCGTTCTGCGGTATGATAAAACAAATGGTGTCCATGCCTTTGGATGACAGGAAGAATTGTGAACCTTTGGGATGTGCTTTCAACCCTCAGCTTTGCATTAGGTTGACAGTCTATCCCCAGATTAACAACTCTTCCTTTCACATGCGGCCAAGGGCACCATTTGTATAGTGTTATATTTCCTGATTTGGTTACAAATTTAGAAGGCCTAGATCTGTATATATCAATAATTTATTGTGATTGTGTTGGGCATCTGTAGCTTTAATTGATGGGGCCATTGCAGACCTGTGTGTATAATTTAATCTTACAGCAGTGGGAACTGATCAAAGCAACAGTGGATATCAGTGGGATGTTTTAAGATGTTTGACAGCTGTTCCACATTTTTGAAAATAATGTTTGCATAGGCGAATATGGGCTTGGCCATATTTACATGCCAATGCTTTCCTTGATATCTAGGATTTTGGTCATTTTAACACTTTGTCTGTGTGGGCCTTCAATACATATTTCAGTGAGTCAGTTATATTTCATTTGCATTATATCATGCAACTCTATGTTTTAATTTGTATTGTGTACATATTTTTCCAGCACGTAGGTCTTAATAAATGATGATACCACTTAAGGGATTTCCAATTTAGATTTCCAGATTAAATTACAGTAACAGAGAGTGGAGAATGGAATACATGTATATCAAATTGACAAGTGACAAATGCTGGCAAATTGTTAAATTTTAACCGTGTTCTGCTTTGACTATCAAGGACCATGATCAAGGGATAAAGAGTTGGCATAGCTCATGATAGCTGCTCGTTCACTAGGCAAATTTTGGTCAAGGTTCAATTGTGCGGCCCCTGAACCACAAGTGGTCCAAGCATGTAAATTAAAAAGTTGATTGAGCAAATGTCAACATATTCAGGGACAGATCCAGGCCTTCAAAATTTGTAGCCAAATTGGAAAATAAAACAGCGATCACTGCATAATTTAACCAAATCCTTACACGATTATGCATCCCCCGTGGAGGGGATGCATATTCAGTGTTCAGTCCTGTCATCTGCCATCTCCGCCGCTGCGGCATATTTTATTTTCCTTAAATATTTCTGTACTTTCTTGACTTGTTGCCTCCTAATTTGGTACAGAAAATCTATGGGTCTGGGAAATTTTCCCTATATAATAACATATAACCTAGAGGTCAAAGGTCAAGGTCAAATCCTTGTTGCATTTTTCTGCTGACTCAGCAGTTTTCACATATTGGCTTATACCTTCTTAACGGTGCATCGTAGGCCCAAGGTTACTGTTAAACATTAATAGGAAAGTACAGGCTTTGGGCTTTCAATTCTTATGGTTTATTTTAAACCTGAGTGATCTTGAAAAGTCAAACTGCATACATTTCTGTTGATTATTATGTAAGTCAATGGGGATTGCAATGCGAATTCACTTTTTCAACTTCTCCAATGAATTGGCCAGATTCGCTTTAAACTTGGCAGGGATGAACATCAGGTAGGTATCTACTAACTTTGTGCGAATGGTCATTCTCCAATGATTTTTTTGATTTTTCATTGTTTGTTTAGGTTAATTTTTGCATTGCTATTTATAGCCATGTAAGTCAATGGGGTCTGCAATGGTAGTTCACATTTTGACTTCTTCCAAACCGTAAGGTAGATTCACTTGAAACTTTTGGTACAGATAATCCATATATTTTGCCATAGGTCAAGGTCACAATGCCTTGCAAAGTAAAATGGTTTCTCTGCCACATCATCAAATGGGTGTAATTGAAGTCCATCAAACCTGGTCATTATTTATCCAGGTGAGACTTCCCTCCAATTTGCTCATAGGTGACCTTGAGGTCAAAGTCATAGAGCCCTTCAATGAAAATTAGGTTACTATTAAAGGTAAATAGGAAAGTACCTATGGGCTTTCAATTTGTATGATTTATTTTAAACCTTAGTTACCTTGAAACATCACTGATGTCATGCTCGGGGGATGCATGATGTTTTTTGCAAGAAAAACTTGCTTTTAGTTCATATTGAAATAAATTAGCCATGTGCAAATTTCTTTAGCCAGGCGAATGAAACATTAGGATTTGGCTAATGGCACCAGCAGTCCCTGCATATAAATATGAGCACACTGTTATGTTAATAATAATCCTCATGTGTTCTTCTGATATTATATGTATACAGAAACACTTTCACCTGCTGAAGAAAGAAGTCTACTTTATACAGAGCATGTAAATAAAAAAGAACTTGATCCAGCATGCATATATACATGTAAATGCCAGCACACTATTTTGATAATAACCCCCCTCTGTTCTGTTGATTTTTTGTAGCAAAAACACTTTCACCTGGTCACTTTATGTGCTGTGTAACTGCATGCCAGGAACAAGAACAATCAGGAAATGGCTAAATATATCCACAAAGACATCCCTATGATCATCTGGGTTGTTCACTTGGGTAATTTTATTGCAAGGGGTAATTTGTAGTTGCTGGAATACTATCGCTTATACTAACCATCAGATGGGCAAAGCCTGACTGATGTGACCTGTTTTAGACTTGCCCGGGGGGGGGGGGGGGGGGGGGGGGAGGGGGTGCTTAATGCAGGGACCAGTTAATACTTGAGGGTGGTAGGGTATCCAGTAACTGTTCTAGTCACATTGAGGTTCATTTAGGGGACCAGTACACAGGTCTTGTACCACGTCTGCAGCGTAAACTTTGTGGATTGCAAAAATGTGGAATGGCTCAAAAGCATATAAGGATACAGGAATAAGAAATTGACGCATGATCTTTCTGGAAATATTTTGGGGATTATAGCCTGAACCTATCATTGTTAATAGGTCCATAATATCAGTGAAGTTGCTTACTCATGATCTGGTTATAATATATACACGCACATATATTTAATAAAATCCCCCATGAACACTTTAATGCTATTCCACATAAATTCAAATATTGTTTATGTTTCAAATGCTTGATTAAAAAAAACAAACAAATTTATCTATTTTGTGTACTTTTGGTTTTATGTAGTTGTGTAGCTTGTACTAGTAGGGCAACAGGTTTTTAATCTGAGAGTGTTCAAAAATGAAATCTAGCATCTGTTTTTGTCCTCATTTAAATACCCCTATTGATTTTTTTTTATTCCTTTCTGGTCAAGCTATATATGCAATTATTTTTCTGAATTGTTGTGTGTATTTTATTAATCAATACATAATTTTATAACAGAAGGCTGTGCATTTCAAGGCTTACAAATTAGTGTCAGCTAGCAATATGTAGAGTAAACCTGAAGTTAAAGCAAAACACGTGGTGTCTCACATGACTGTAAAAAGTTAAATGACATACTTTTGGAGCTTCAGGTTCATATAGTGGAAAGAAATTAAGTGAATCTCTGTTCATAGAACATACAAACTGAACAACTACATGTAGTGTGAAATTTCGAAGCTGTGGTGAAAGTTTAAAAAATTCAGTATGAAGCAACCCTGTTATTGCACATTGCACAGTGTTTTCATTCTGTATTCCTTGTAAAGGTTTGGTACCACAGTTACTGTAAACTCCATGTATGAAACATATATATCTGTCACATTGACTGACAGATTTATACTTTGCAAGGTATTTACATGTGTCTCAATCTTCATAGTTTCTTTGGGGTGGGGGACTTGACGATAAGTCCCGATGTCACAGGACTTTTCCCAGGATGTTGTGTATGGAAACATGATGTGTTTCTGGCTACCGTTTTTCCGTTCCTGATGAGCCTCTGATAAGGCGAAGTGCATCAAACTTTTCTCCTCAAAAATACACAAAAATAAGTCCTGTGAGTGTTGAATAAGTTGTTTGTTCATGTGAGCTTGTTAACTTTTACTTGTCCCCTATAAAATTTTTCTTTTCCTGGAAAATTTGTCTTGTTCATGTTGTGTCCTGGATGGACCATTGCCCATCTTACGAATACCAAAGAAAACTTCTACCATTTTGAATTGTGCTAATTGTAGACATTTTAGAGCCAGCACTATGGATTTTAAAACTGTACCAGTTTGGCAAAAATGAGTTCACTGTTTAGCCAAACATTCATTATTTTACACAAAACTATCCGCAAAACTATCCGCAAAGTAAAGTTGTATCTTTTTGTACAAATAAGTAGTCTATTGTGAATGTGTTTATGAAACAGGCATTGAAATCTTCCTCACATTTTGCTTAAATTAGTGTTTAATTCTTGTCCTTACTTTTGATGTATAATTCTTAATCTTATGCTCACCTTTTTGTGTAAGTAGTTCCAATGCCTAATCAAAATGTCAAATAAATACTAAACTATTCAAAATGAATTTGGTGAAAGGTATAAAAGTTATGTTAGGACTAGTCTATAATACATATTTAAGCTAGTTGCAATTTGGCTGTTGGATAGCACAGACCTGACATTTTAAATAGTGACTATTTTGAACTCTTTCAGTGCCAAATTTTGGACAGACTCAACAGATTCACAATGTGCCCAATGCATGTTGAGAAAAGCTGTTGACCTGGGGTATCCTCTCTGGAACTATAAGCATACTGGTACTTGAACGATAGGTCATTTTACAAGGAATACAAATCTGGGATCCTAATAATAATTCAGAGTAGTTTGACTTAATGAGATTGACTTTAGATGTGATTGGCACTAAAAGAGTTCAAACTTTATTGGTTATTCTAACTGTTTGCATATATGGTAGAGGCCATTAAGCATCTAATGAATATTGATTAAAAGTCATAGCATTTTAAATCTTGAATATCTTCAAAACTGAAAGAGATTTAGATGTCAATAATGTGTCAGTGACCATTGTATGTAGGTTTACAAAATACTGAACAATAGTTATTAACTCAGCACCAGTCTGACTTTTAAAAAGCCTTACATTGGGAAGTCCTCACACCCTCTGACCAGGACAGCATCCCAGCCCATTTCATCTGTACATTGTATTTGAAATGTACAGTAAATAGATAAAGCCACATAAAAAAATATCCTGGTTTATCATCGGCGCCCTTGTGTGTTTTTTTGTTTTGTTTTTGTGCTGTGCCAAAATTTAGAATTTATTTTTATTCATAAATACTTGTGAAAAAAATTGCTAACAAAGCTTCAATAAATGCCTTGAGGGGTCAGCGCCACTAGCACCAATCAAGAGAACTATATGACAGCATTCTTCTGACATTCTGAATGAATAAATGACCTGTATGGGCAATGGGGACTTACGGGAAGCTTTAACACAGTAAATCATTTGAAGGGAGGGATAAAAAACCTCCTTCCTCTCTGATTGCTTGGAAAAACCACTGATAAGTAACTGGAATATTTTTTTTATGTGGCCTAACTTTCTGTTTGTTTGTTTTTTTTTCCTTTTCCTTTTATGTATACAGTGGTACCTACTGTATGCAACCACTGCCGTGAGCAGCCACACAGCTTTTTGTGGTCACCTTGCTGGGACACAAGAATCAGTTTCTTTGTAAAGCTACCTGCAGTGACAGGTCACCTGCTGTATGTGGCCACTTTTTCTTGGCAGAAAGGGTGGCCACATACAGCAGGTACCACTGTACTTTAATATTAATTGTTTGTACACAAAACTTTCCAAGTAATTTTTGCTCCCAAAAATCACTATTCCACCTGCTGTTTTGCTTCTTGAGAAGGAAAATGGTTGCATGTATATGTTCAAGTGGATAATTTTTCTGTTTGTGTAGATGACGTCCAGTGACAAGGACTTTCGTTTCATGGCCACAAATGACCTGATGGCTGAGCTGCAGAAAGACTCCATTAAGCTGGATGATGACAGTGAAAGAAAAGTAAGTGTTTGCAGTGAGGAAGTTCTGCCAAGGGCACAAATAGCTGCACCTTTGATGTGAAATTTAGGGGGGGGGGGGGGGCTGTGATGTGTATTTGCAAACGATCATCTAACTTGTTAACCTAAACATTCTTTCAGATGTGTTGCCATTTGAAGTGTGATAGTTCCTATCTAAGTGTTGCTTTGAACCCCATGGAATGTGCAGATTTCATTCAGTTCATTACACCTGTTCAAAGGCCACGTAAAGATGATCAACATTTTGGTTCTTACTCGTACCATCATATGAAGAAATTGAGTCATTGTTTCCAGGAAGTGTGCAACCTGCTTACATACAGTGGATGTTTACTTCTACCTAATTTGCTGCCTAAATTACTGTTAAGCATGTATACAATTCTCAGACTTCAATGTGCTGGGCACAGAGCCTACTTGGTCAGCACCATTCATTGTCAGTCATCAAATGAAGACAGAATTGGACGTAGGAGCAGTTATGAGAAGGACTCTGTGTCACATCTTGCTAGTACATGTATCTTTGAATATCTAAAAAGGCCCCATTTAACTCTTTCAGTGCCAATCATGCCTAAAGTTGATCTACTAAAATGAAACTAGTCTGAATTATCATTAGGATCTCTGATTCGTATTCTTCATAAGAGGACCTGTCATTCAAGTACCAGTATGCCCATAGTTCCAGAGAAAATATCCCAAGTCAACAGCTTTTCTTGGCGCGCATTGGGCACCCAATGCATCCCAAGAATAGGTGTTGACTCAGGCCAAAATTTGGCGCTTAAAGAGTTAATGGTCATAAGATAGAAAGTCAACCTATTTTCTCAAGAAAAAAAAGTGGGGCACTTTATATCTGTACCATTTTGCTATCTCATCGTGTCATACTGATATTTGGTCTGCTGTGAAATAGAAATGATGTTTCAGACACAGGCTTGCTTGATATGAGAAATTGGTGAGAGTTCCCGAGTTTTTTTTCCCAAAGAATGTCATATATGATGCACACAAAATTCTAGAATTGCTTGTGGAAGGCTTTTGTTCAAAGAAATATGTAGGCCTAGCCCTGCCCTCCATGCTCTCTTGTATTTGTTCATGCCAAGAAATCAATCTTATTTGTTATAGCAACCTGTTTGGTTGTCCCTGTTGCTACTGTTTTGGAAATTTTACTTGCCTTGATCGGAATTTCACTTGTCCTGGCCTGGTGAATATAAAAATTTGTGAACCATGAAAACACCTCTTCTCCCCCCCCTCCCCCCTCCCCCCCATTGACTACATAGTTTTGAACTTTGGTGTCATGTAGATTTAAATACGTGCATGTGGTGTTAAATGTATGGGTTGAAGGTATAAAGCATATACAGTGGGACCTGTCTTGAGAGACCCCTCCAATGAGAGACCGCATATCTTTTTAAGACCGCTCTCTCAGAACACTGTGCTATCTTTCCCATTTTATACCTCTGATGAAAGACCACCTGTTTTCAGAGACCACATTTTGACCTGCCCTAGGGGCAGCCTCTCAAGACAGGGACCACTGTATTATGAATTAGGGCAGTAACAATACACAGAAAAAGAAAACTGGATCTTGGTATGTGATTGTAAGACTTGTATAGGGCCTCATTGGTGTAACACAGTGATGTTTATTTGTTACAGGTGGTTAAGATGCTGTTGAAGTTACTTGAAGATAAAAATGGAGAGGTGCAGAACCTTGCTGTTAAGTGGTAAATGCTGGTGTCTCTCTTTCTCATAAAAAAAAAACAAAAACGCTTATATTGGTAACTTTGTAGCACGCTTTGATATTTGTAAGTTTACAATATACTTGTGGAATTGTCTCAGTGTTACTTTTAGATTAATGTGCAATTTAGTGCTCACTTCCTGGAGTGTTTGGCATTTACATGACCAGTCCACAGACTGCACTATTTTTTACAACTTCCTCCTAATGATGATGTGGAAGTGTTGCAACAAATTTGTATTTTTGAGATAAGATCTGTCTAAGAAGTAGGACAATGCAGTGGCTAAAAGTGGGTGGTCTCAGCCACTAGACGGATCTCTGATCTACATGCACAGTCCACTGCCGTGGGAATAGTTTAATATTATTCTCTTCGCTGGAAGCAGACAACATCTGGAGGCTTGGGCTTTATGTCCTTAACTGGTAAAAAATACTTAAGTACCATGGGCTTTATCCTTAACAGTTAAAAAAAAATACTTAAGTACTACTGGTACCTCAATAATTGCAGTAGCCTCCTTGACCCTGGTGAAGGTCCGTCCAGACCTTGAAACACGTTGAGAGTGGCAACACCCTATATTTTTATGCAAAGCTTTAGTAGTCAGTGTTTTTTTACTTGTTAAGGACACAAAGCCCATGCCTCCAGTTGTTTTCTGCTTCCAGCCGACAGATTGATTTTTGAGGTAAATATTTTTTTCCTGCACTTTCTTTTTCCTCTTTTTTTTTCAACCCTGTACCCCAAATCTGTGTCTATTTTGTGCATTAACTTGTTAAATACGTTGCAGAATATTGCCATTCCATGCAGGTGTTGCTCCATATTGTTTCATTGTTCCACTTAAAGTTACACATGCATTTGCATATAAAAGAACGCTCATGCTTCATCTTAGAATGAGTGTGAGATGACTCAAGCTTCTTTTTAAATTTTTATGTTTTTCAGAAGCAGTTGTACTTGTACTTTTCTAAAGAATACCCAAATCAAAGATTTTGGGAGGATTTTACACATTAGTACAGAAAATGCTACATATTTTGCACAGTTTTAAAATTAATTTGGTGCCATGCTTTGCTCAGGCAACAAAAAATGGTATAAATTTCCGATGCCAATATACTTATAAACTGAAATAAACCTGAGAGAATGAATGGTTCATAAGTACATTTAGTTCTCAGGGAAAAGTGTCACAGCTAACCACCCTTGATGAACATGATAAATGAGGGAAGATGGATTGCTCTAAATGCCTTGTATTTCTACTTGTATATGTTTTGTTGAATATAAAATCTTACGCATGGCAGCAACAAATCTTCCAATTTCTTCTGAAGGGACGTCAGTTTGTATTGGAAGTTGCATTGGTTACCTCTATCTAGATAGACATGCCCTTTCAGCACTTATTACAGGCGAACATCTTATTCATGACCTGCATAAGCATGACAGCTGTGTGTTATTTTATGTCAGTTTGGGACCCCTTGTGAACAAGGTGAAAGAATTCCAAGTAGAGACCATCGTGGACACCCTGTGTAGCAACATGTTATCAGACAAGGAACAACTAAGAGATATCTCCAGTATTGGTGAGTTGTCTTTTAAGCGACTATTTTTGTGTTGGGGATTTTAACGTAGTATGGAAATAAATCTGTCGTAGAATGAGACCTGCATGTCAATTCCCTGCCAAAGTGTGGCCCTCTTAACTCTTTCAGTGCCACGTCTAAAGTCACTCTACTAAAGTGAAACTAGTCTGAATTATCATTAGGATCTCAGATTTGTATTCCTCGTTAAAAGACCTTTCATTCAAGTACCACCATACCTCTAGCTCCAGAGGAAATATCCCAGGTCAGCATCTTTTCCTGGCATGCATTGGGTGGAATGTGCCCAATGCCCGCTGAGAAAAGCTATTGACTCGGTTCAAAATTTTGCACTTAAAGAGTTAATACACAGCAGTAAGAATCAGCAGCCAGGATATTGGTGTACTGATGGAAAACTAAGGGTGTTACTTACATTTGTGGGAATAAAGTTTGCTTTTTCAAAACATATGACAACCCCCTTCTTGTGTCAAGCTGATTGTGTGGTGAACATGACTGATTTCTAAGTGGTAAATTTGGTCAAAATTGTTACTTTAGAAAGGGCAACATATTTTGCCATGTTTGATGCGAGGCAGCCTGTTCATGTGTTTACTTCCTGGTTGAGTGGTACACACTGAAGCAGCACCAAAGCTGATATGAAGGAGACAGTAACCCTCACAAACACGAGTCAACAGCTTGTCTTGGCACACTTTGGTCACATGACTCCTGTGCCCACAGTGCACCAGAGAATGTTGCAGGTCAATTTTTTCTGTCTGATATTCTGGTAATTTTAATTGGAAAAGTTGCATCTTGATTTGGTAGAACTAGGGCCCTCACCGTTAAATACAGCTGTCAGTAATTATTAGTTGAAAATAGCAATATGATCACGGAAACATTCAGGGAATAGTCAGGTAACACTTGTTTTGTCCTTTTCCCCACTCAAAGGACCCATAAGTCCCTGCATGTAAATGGTTGTCTGCTGTAATGTTTTTGTTAAACGTTCTGGATAATAGAAAATATTTTGACAGAGAATTGTGGGGAACACCTACGATGGTAGCTTACCAACAGCTTCATTGGGCACAGGATTGCACCCCCCCCCCCCCCCCCCCCCCACAAAGCCGTTAAGTCGTTCCGATGTTAATGAGGAAATAATTAGTTCTGTGTAGTTAGGTGATATGCTAATCATGGCTATAGTAGTTTTCTCATTACCATCAAATATATAATGGTTAAAAGATTGAAATTCTTCATGAAGATACCTTTCATTCAAATACCAGCAAAGCTAGTCTTAAGCAAAAAGTAGTCTTAGTCAACAGCTTTCCTAAGGGCACTTTGCATGCAAAGTGTCCCAAGGAAAGCTGTTAACTCAATCCTAAATCAGCACTTTAAGGGTTAAGCTGCTTTTAGTGAATGCTACATCATAATGTGCTTAAGTGCTGGACAAAAATAAAACACTTTGTAGGAATGTTATAGTTAACAAACATGTTATAATTGTCCTTGAAGGCCTGAAGACAGTGATCAGTGAGTTGCCACCTGGATCCACAGCCTTGGTAGCCAGTATCTGTAAGAAGATCACAGGGCGTCTTACTAGTGCCATTGCAAAGGTACGGTGTGCGTAATGTTAGAGAGAACATTTTCACTTTATAAAGTTTAAGTTCAAAAGTAGTAGTGGGACATACTCATTTTGATCATGTATCACTTTTGGCCAGACAAGAAGAGTGTATTCCTATCAAATCAATGTTGAAAAACTTGTTCACTAGGTTTTTATTTTTTAGGGTTTTAAGGCATCATCGAAATAAGCGAAAATAAAAACACAGTGAAAATAAAGCAAACTACAGTTCTTATTTTTGATTATGTATCACTTTTGGCCCAGACCAAAAGTAGGCTTCCTGCAGAAATATACTGCTTTTAAATGGAAGTTCTTACAGGGCAGTCGATACATTTCCATGTTGCAAGAATGGAAACATATGGCATTAAGGAAATGAGATAAACTGAATGTATTTTTGGGTACGTAGTACATTGAGAGGTCAATCAACACAGCCTGTCACATAAAGGTGACAGAACAGGTAACTTGCCCCAGGTATGTTGCAGACCTGTGGAGACATGTTGGAGAAAGGGGGAGCTGTCATTCATTGCAATTGGTTGAAAATGTCATGTGACACAGAAAGGAGGTGCCAAGCAGAGTAGTGTTTCTGGCATGCCTTGTTGAATAGTATTGCGGAAAACATTTAAAAACCATATTTTCTGAAGCTAAAGTGTATGATTGAAATATTTCAATTCTGACATGTGAACTTTGACCTAATTGTTAAATAAACATTTAGATTTTTGTGATATGTATGTGAGTTGTCAGGCCTATGGCTTTGCAAATGTGAAAATAGCTTCCTTCGTGTTTCTAAGTTTGAAAGACCCCATTTGGGAAAATTAAAAATTCTCTATGAAAATGTAGAATTTGTAATGACTTATTTTCAGACTATGTAAGTTTCTGTCATTTCATTTGCATGACAGAAATCCAAACTTTTCATGTAAAATGTTCATTTACTGATTAGGTCCCAAGCTGACATATTAGTTACTGTAAATTGATATATATTTTCACGTGTGTAAATTTTCACGGTTTTTGTATTTTTGACATTTCACTTTAGCTTTAATTTCACACTTTTGGACATAATTCCTATTCAAACAATGTTCAAATACTATTTCACTACAATATTTATTTTCATGGTTTTGTGCCCTCAGCGAAATAAGTGAAAATAAGAATAGAGCAAACTTAAAGCATTTTACAGTAGATTAACATATTTTGGTTCATGCACCATCATGGATGTACATTTTACCTCCTTGGCCCGTTGACGGAGTACATATTGTCAACACCTTGTCTGTCAATCTGTTCACTTTTCTTGTCTGAGTTTTGACAAATTTAGTGAAGCTCAACACATACATAATTGAGCTACAAGAATGTGTTGCAAAATTACACATGCGGATTGGTCATCTGGGTAGAGTGGCTGACTGATCTTAGCTTGTCTGGTATGATGATCACTAGGTGGCAGCACCTTACGGTTTCAGTCAGTGATACATTGCCAGTATCAGGCAGTGTCACCTGAAAGTCTCAACCAGTGCGTCAGTTTGTGTAACAGAAATGACAACCAGTTAGCATCCAGTGCCATGCACTACTGTATGTGTACATGTCACATGGGTGTACCACAAAGAGTTGACAAGTATATGAAACAGGTCAGAGAAGGTCATAATACCTTGGCAAGGTGGTTATATGTTCAGTAATTGCAATAATACTTTTCGTGTATGAACTCTCAGTTTGTTGCCCACAGCAAGAAGATGTGTCAGTACAGCTGGAAGCATTGGACATTCTTGGTGACCTCCTCAGCAGATTTGGGGGTGAGTTCAGTAACTATGCTGTCACTTCTATTCAGTGCGAAGTGTAATTTTTATGGAAAGAGTGACAGTTGTGCAGATAGATATCAAATATAGTAACTCTTTCAGAGCCACATTTTGACTGAGTCAACTGCTTTTGTCAGCACGCATTGGGCACAATGCATGCCAAGAAAAGCTGTTCACCTGGGCTATTCTGTCTGGAACTATATGCTTGCTGGTACTTGAGTGAAAAGTTTTTTTACGAGGAATACGAATCTAATATTCTTATGACAATTCAGGTAAGTTCAACCTTAGTAGCTCGACTTTAGTCACAAATGGCACTGAAAGGGTTAGGCAAAAACAGTGGAATCTCATTAAGACAACCTTGGGGGGGGGGGAGGGGGGGGGGGCGAGGGTGAAAAATATGTTCATAGTAGGAGAATGGTCCCAATGGAGGTTAGAATTTAATTAATAGTAAACAAAAAAAGTTGGACTGTAAGTTGATGGTCTTAATGTAGAAGTGATCTCACTATGGTGATGGTCTTAATTGGAGATTCTGCTGTATGTGAAAGAGTCAAACCTGTACCAGCTGGTCAAGTAAGGCAGAGGCTGGAAAGTTGAGCCATAGATTTCTCCTGCTTTATGGACCTGGTTAACCCTTAAAGTGCTAATCACGGCTATAGAAATTGTTAGTTTGGGGGGGGGGGAGCTTTCTACATGTGCATGTATAAGCTTATGTGGTACAGAGTACATGGATACGCAGTTTCTGTAATTTTATAATTGCAGTAGATTTTCTGACATCAAAATGGAAAAGTTCAAAGCAGAAAATTTGTAATTGAAAACTGTGTCATTTTATATGTTCTGAGCATTTAAAACCGAGACTGTCTACCTTTTGAGACTACACTTACTAAGTCCTGTTTTTCCTTTTATTTAAGCTGTGTTGGGAGATGTGCTTTGTGTGACCACTCAAGGATCTGGACTAAGGCTGGTTTCTCAAGGTCTACTGCATAGGGATTATATATGTGTAATAAAGATTCTCCATGTTAAACATGTATGCGGCATATTTAACAACTTAGCAATGTTTGTATTATTCCAGGTCTACTTATCAGCTTCCACGCCTCCATTCAGCAGGCGCTGTTGCCTCAGTTGGCCAGTCCAAGACTTGCTGTTCGTAAACGCTCCATTATTGCTATTGGTAAGTGTCTTGCAAGCAGATAACATTTTTCCACATGAATATTGGACAAGAGTGGTGTTAATACAGCCTTCGCCTTCTCCCCAATCACATTACCAATAAAATATGTTTTAACCACTATTGGAGAACTTCCTGTCTCTAAATCAATCAGCATTGTACCTTTAACATCTGGCACAAGTTCAGATTGATCAGTCATGTGCTCAGATTAGTAAACACAAAATTTGCTCACAGCTTGTCAATTTGATCAGCATATGGCTATGTAGGCCCAGTAAATATGATCTTCATCCTGATATTTCAAAAGCGGGGAAAACCACTTCAGCAGTATGTTATGCAGGAACACTGATTTTCCTTGATGACAGATTTAGGATAAATGTGAAATGGAATTTGACATGGGGATTTGTTTTTAATATATTCAAGTTAAATTAGTATATCGTATTTAAAGATTAATTTTCAAATGTAAAATTATAGCTCTGGTGTGTTTTCATCACTTGCTGACATAATTTTTGTGAATCAGTATCATTGCCACTGACATTGTTCACAGTAAGAGGGCCATAGCAGGAATTCACATGGCAGAATAAGTCTTGAAATTCAGAGCAGGATTGCAATGTTGGATCGTTTGAAATGGCATTAGCTGTTACTATGGTTGTGAAACTTCATTTGAAAGTGAGTTGCATCTGTTAGTGACTTGTACTAAGATATTGAACAGGAACAAAGTTGAAGAAGCAAAGGTTCTGTGACTGACTATAAATGAATGAATAGAGGACAAGAGTGCACAGGGTCAGTCAGCATGACACAGGGTCAGTCAGTGTGACAGAGGGTCAGTCAGTGTGACAGAGTGTCAGTCAGTGTGACACAGGGTCAGTCAGTGTGACACAGGGTCAGTCAGTGTGTGACACAGGGTCAGTCAGTGTGACACAGGGTCAGTCAGTGTGACACAGGGTCAGTCAGCTTGACGCAGGGTCAGTTAGTGTGACACAGGGTCAGTTAGCATGACACAGGGTCAGTTAGCGTGACACAGGTGTGTGATAGTTGGTGTCAGCTCTCCAGCAGCATGCAGGAAAGTTTGTATTGCATGATGGACGATCATCCAGTGTATATACAGTGAAACCTGTCTTCAAAGACACCTCTAGGGATGACCAAACTGTGGTCTCTCAAGACAGGTGGGCTCTCATAGGAGGTACAAATAACAAGAAAAGTACCAAGCAAAATATGTTGAAAAGGTGGTCTTTAAGGCATGTGATGTCTCATTGGAGTGGTCCATCAAGACAGGGACCACTAGATGAAAATCAAATAAAACAAATGTAATTGATTTTTGTGATGAATGGTAGTTAAGTTTTTAAAATATTGTGTGATTTATCATGTATATTATGAAGCCACCTTGTGATGAGCTGCAATAACAGTCTTTTTGTGTGATTTATCTTGCATAACACAAAGCCGTCTGGTGATGAGTTGCAATAACAGTCTTTTTGTGTGATTTATCTTGCATAACACAAAGCCATCTGGTGATGAGCTGCAATAACAGTCTTTTTGTGTGATTTATCTTACATAACACAAAGCCATCTGTTGATGAGGTGAATAACATTCTTTTTGTGTGATTCATCTCGCATACCTTTAGGACACCTGGTGATGAGCTGTAACAACAGTCTTTTTGTGGAGCTGATTGATTTCTTGCTTCTGGAACTGAACAAAAATTCTTCCACCTCCACTACAAGAACATACATCCAGTGTATTGGAGCTATCACGTAAGTATATACGCCATATGTGTAGTGTACATACAGTGTATTGGAGCTATCACGAAAGTATATATGCCATATGTGTAGTGTACATACCGTGTATTGGAACTGCAGAATAGGGTAATGACTACTAGGAAGTGGTTCTGGACAAAAAGACACAAAAACAGTATTATCATAAAACTCCTTGAAAACCATGTCCGCTCCAGGAAATCTTTGCATTAGTACAGTGTGCTACTCTTGGAATTAATATGGTATTTTAGTTTGAGAAGTTACATGTCATTTCATTTGTGTTAGAACACATCATCATATCTTTAACTCTTGGCTTTTCCTCCTTTTACTCTGGATATACTACACCCAGAGCGCACTGAGGACAGATTAATGGAACATCAATTACTCTGGATGAAAAAGAAGTAAACAATATTTACATCAGATGCTTCCTGGTGGTTTTTAATGGGAAAAAGTTTCAAGCTGCTGCACCTTCATCAGGTCCTACAGGATAATCTTCACATTAGTGAGGATTTACCCTGTTGAATCCTACATACAGGAAATGTTATGCTCTCACTGTTGTCATTGGAACCTTCATATTCAAGGAATTAACTCTTTCAGTGCCAAATTTTGGACTGAGTCAACAGCTTTTCTTGGCGTGCATTGGGCACAATGTGCCCAATGTGTGCAGAGAAAAACTGTTGACCTGGGATATTCTTTCTGGAACTATAGGCACACTGGTACTTGAATGAAAGGGCTTTTAATGAGGAATATAGATCTGGGATCCTGATGATAATTCAGACTAGTTTGACTTAAGTAGATCGACTTTAGTTGTGAATGGCACTGAAAGAGTTAATTTGTAAAATAGAAATAGTAATCAGAATTTGTTGTCTTGTTCTTTTGAAATATTGCTCAAACCTAGCAAGACCAGAGTGTGAAATATATAAGATAGTACGGTTGGTTTCTGAGGGCTCTGGTCACCCAATGAGGTTAATGGAAGCTGCACGTCTCCAAGTTAAGTGTGATGTTCTTGCTTATGTAAGCCAGGCTTCTGTGTCATTTGATTATAAAGAATTAATGTCCACTATGATGCTGGTTTAAATGTCAGAATGAACAGGTGGAAAGATTGTAATCCTGCAAGGCGAAACTAAAATTCACCTGGTGTACATACCTGAGAATGGCTTTTCAGGGTGAGAGAATTTTTCAGAGATCCGCTAGTTCACAGGCCAGATAATTTCAAATTTTCTCTTGTCTCTAGCATTATTTAAAATGTTTGCAATGGCTGTTAACATACATCACTCCCTTGCCAGTCCTTGCAGACATTTTTACTTAGGTTGACATTGTGGCTCTTTACCATGATTAATGTTATATAATAAATTTGCTTGTCCATAGGACAAGTAAAGTTTAAAAGTTAATTGTCCAAACAAAGATTTCACTTGTCCCAGACAATAGGCATAGGAATTTTCTCACCCTGCTTTAGAGCTATCAGTATGGAAATTTTATAGAACAGTTTTGTATTTATTACTGTAATAATTGTTTTCAGACGTCAAGCTGGGCATCGGATCGGTGAGCATTTGGAAAGAATCGTTCCACTTATAGTCAAGTTCTGTCGAGTTGAAGATGATGAACTACGAGAATATTGCATTCAAGCATTTGAATCCTTTGTACGCAGATGTCCAAAACAGATTTCACCACACATCAACACGGTATGTACCCTGTAACATGTTTGAATTCATGATTATGTCGATACTATACAACTGTTTGGGATCATTGAATTTGAATATTGGCCTGGCGTTAATGGATGTTGACTTGTTTCATCTGTAGGGAATGGTTGATAGCCACAGTCTAGCATACATTCAGATAAAGTACTATCTTACCTTGCTGTTGTATTTGATGTGATAGCAAGTGTATTTCAGGATATGTATATTACATGTGACCACTTATATTGACACCTGCCATATTTACCCACGTAATGTTTGCATCTTCAAGACCCAAAATGTTATGTCAAAATGCTGCTTGCAACTTTTATGCTGGGTGAAGTAGTGGGAGATTGTAGATCAGCTCATCCATGGTGTTTTTTTGTTGTTGTTGTTGATTGTTTTGTTTTTACTGTGTGGATGGCCAAGCTCAAATGCTTGATAAACCAGCACAAGAAGTTGAGATAGATATCAGTTGTTTAAGATCAATATTTAACCCTTTCATTGCCAAATTTTGAACTGAGCTTTTCTGGGCATGCAATGGACCCAGTGCATGGGGAGAAAAGCTGTGCTGAGTTTCGGGATTAAAATGTCTGCTATGTTAATAAGTAACACTAGACTTTGGGCATAAACATGTTTTATTTACAAGTTCATTTTGTTGATGGATAGAGAAGGTTTATCAGAGGTGAACTTCAGGTACGGGGGAGAAAAAAGTGGGAGTAAACAGGACAAGACTTCAGAGCAGGATAAACCTGGGATACTTGAATCACTGGAGGGCGCCACTGTGTCAAGAGGGATTGTGATATTTACTGACCAATCAGATGTGGCAGGAGGTATGAGGTTATCCAGCTTGACCTGTGGTGCCACCTGAAAGGCATGTGATGGATGATGAGTAGCATTATGGAATGAAATGTGTGTTGTAGATAATCCTCCTATGCTTAGAATATGTGTGCTACGATCCTAACTACAACTATGATGAGGATGAAGAGGAGGACAGTATGGACATGGATGGGGAAGATGATGATGAGGGGTATGTAGTTAATAATGTATAATCCATTAATTGCCCCCTCCCCCCATTTTTCTGGCACAAGATTCTTAAATATTGAATATTATATTTTATGGTGATTTTCTAGTTCACATAGCGTAAATGTTCCATATTTTATGATGATTTTCTAGTTCACATAGCTTAAATGTTCCAAATTTAGGTTCACCATTGGAGCTTATTTCAATTAAATTCCTGAGCACCATACGTACTTAAAAGGGATAATAGGGTACTGAAGATCGACCCATTTAGTCTTACAGGGTCAGAGACCTAGGGCCAATGATTTGCCTTTTTGCCATTACAGAAGTTGAATTGTGCATTTCTTTTAACCCAGAAACAGAATTTTTTTCTTTTTTTTCTTCTTATAATTAATGATTTCAGTGCCAAATTTTGGACTGAGTCAACAGCTTTTCTCAGCATGCATTGGTCACATTGCGCTCAATATGTGCTGAGAAAAGCTATTGACCTGGGGTAATCTCTCTGGAACTATAGGCATACTGGTACTTGAATGAAAGGTCTTTTTACAAGGGATACAAATCTCAGATCCAAATGATAATGCAGACTTGTCTGACTTAAGTAGATCGACTTTAGACATGATTTGCACTGAAAGAGTTAATATAAACATATGACAGTGAAACAAAATCTAATTTTTTTGTGGCTGGTGACACAGAATTCCTTCTTTTTTGAAACGGAAAATCATTGGGCCAAAAAAATCAATCAATTGCACATTAACTCATGCTCAGAAGAGTGTCATTTTGGAATAAAAGCAAAATGATATTTCATTGTTTCATCTCTTGTTCAGAGATACTTCATTTTGAAAGAAAGTGTAATTCCTCTCTTTGATCTCACATTCAGAAAAATTGTAGTTTTGAATTGTACACAAAATGTTGACTGATTTGTCGTGCTTTTATGATGACAGGGAGAGTGATGATGAATACAGTGATGATGATGACATGAGTTGGAAGGTTCGTCGAGCCGCTGCCAAGTGCTTAGATGCTATCATTGCCACGAGACATGAAATGCTGATAGAGTTCTACAATACTGTGTCTCCAGCCCTGGTGGCTAGGTTTAAAGGTAATGTTTTTTACCATTGCACAATTTCTAAACAAATAAAAACACCAAGCAAGATCATTCATGGGCAAAAAACTTAAGAGAAAAGTGCCAGACTGGTTTCGAATCAAGCGATTCTCATCAGAGGGGGTTGGGAACACCATGAACCGCCTCTTATGTAAGCAGGGTAACGTTACTAACAACATTAGCTGAATGGCATAAATGGTAGTACGTTACAATGATGATAACAAAAAAAAAAAAAAAAAAAAATTCTGAACAATCCTTGGATTTATTATAGATTAGTAAATAATCTTGCAGTTTGGTATATTTTGGTCCTTGGGTATTGGGAATTATTTTTTTTTTTCTTTTATTGGGTATTGGGAATTAATTGAAGAAACCAAACATACATGTGACATAGTGCTGTAAAAACACAGAAAACTTCAGAGTCTGTGAGAAAAGGATGGCTGAATGTCAAGCAATCTGCTGTCAGTGGGCCATAGACCATCTGGCTCTGAAACTTTACAATAGTCATGGTCCTCCCCAGATAAATGTTACTTACCCTCCAAAAGACAAATTTCCTCTGCATTTATTTTCTAAATGACGTTCCCTTAAATTGTGCAAATGACACTATTTTCCTTACTTTAAACAGTAGTTTTAGTCTTTTGGTAAATGTTGAGTCTTTCTTCTAGATAGTGTAATCATGTCGTAGACAGTTGAAATACAGCATGCGAGTCTACTAGTATGGTTCAGCGTAATATGGAAAAGTATAAGATAAACATTAATTTTGTGTTAAACAGAGCGTGAAGAGAATGTGAAGGCAGACATATTTCATGCATATGTAACCTTGCTACGACAGACGAAGCCTACTCTCTCAGCAGATCCAGATGCCATGGAACAGGAAGGGTAGGTACTGAATCACATCAGCAGCAAAAATAAGCCTCATTTTGACATACAAAGGAACATCATATTCACTTTATTCAGTAATACGTCAGCTCGGGATGTTTGTATTGGAAATACAAACATGGTGCCGCCAGTTAGCAGAATGACTTGTCCGGGGATTAATGGCACCGAAACAAGTCTTGCGCTGGTTCCCCGCTGATGACCTGATTTTTTTAAAGTCTAATAATGCCTAAAATTTTCTTCTAAATTTCAAATTTTATGAATATGATTTGTTCCTTTTATAAATTAATTTTATAAATTAATTTGCTATTATGATTCAGAACAATACAGTTTTGCACTGAATGGTACGGAATAGGACTTTGCTATTAGAATATTGGACTTGATAGTGTTCAAACGGTACATGGACTTACAGAATTAGGTTTGTTAAGTTTCTCTTTGTATTAAATACAGTTGATCCCATTTTTAACTCTCTCAATGTCAGCAGCACTGAATTATAATAAGGGTTGCTAGATTCATGTTCCGTGTGCAAGGCCCTTTCATTGAAGTACCAGCATGCCTGATGTTACATAGAACATAATGGTCCAGGTCAACAGCTCCCCAACACACTTTGGGTGCAGTGCACTGAAAGTGCCCTAAGGAAAGCTGTTGACTCAGTCCAGAATGTGGCAGTGAAAGAGTTAAGAGACAAGGTGTAGAACAGGTAAAAGAAAAGAGTGTGATATACAGCAGGTGAACATACACTGAAGGTCAAATAACATGGAGCAAATAATGGAAGGGACCCAATAAATGTTGTCTTTTGGCAGATGGTCTTACAATGGAGTGGTCTTTTAAAGAAGGAACTGCATCCATTGAAAAATATATTTTAAGCTCATTTGTAGCATAAGTGAGGCTCAGCTTGAAGTATGTGTGGAATGATAGTGTGAAAAAAACTCAGATTGTTCCATATGTTAACCTTTTCTTGATCAATAAAAACCTAAGGAAAAAGATTTATAGATCTATAAGCAGGCTAGGTCTATATTCATGTTTCTCCAGGGCCCAGATATTGACATATACTTCCCACCTTGAATTGATTTATGGTCTGCGTGAAGAGGTGGGGAAAGACGAAGTGATCTAAATATCTTCTTGGCAGCCCAGTTAATTCAAAACAAAATGAGACAATATAAATGATGCAGCTGATTTAACTGAACAGTTTCATCAAGAGGTGCATATGAAGAGGTGTTTTGAAATAATATTCTGAAGTGAATAACCTCATTGAATGACTGATTATAAGACAATTGGGTGTACATTAACAAAGATTACCATAAATTGCCATTTCAATTAAGGATGGTCATGAGTGTGAATACTGAACCCCCCCCCCCCCCCGAAAAAAAAATAGAAATAGGTACATCATGCATCTTAAAGAAAAGTGCCCAAATTCTCCTAAATTAAACATTTTGACAATCCAATACACAAAATAAAATAGATGTGCTTCAGATCTGTATATTCTTCACACATAAATAAATTTGTAGAATATGGTAAGTGGTTCTAAGTGTAAGCTTAATCTTGATCAGCGCTTATGATGACAGTGATGGTGCACAGTGTGTAAGTGGGAGGCCTGGAGGTGGCCTGTCATCTGCCCTTCATGACTGTGGACTCTTCTTTGCCATTCATGCCTGCAGTTATCCATCTACAATATAACCCAGGTCTATGATCTCCAGGTAGCTCAGTATAATTCCCATGTACAGTGTTCCCACAATGATACAATGAATTCTTCATGAATATCAAAGTCACTTTACCACACTGCCTTCTGACAGAACATTCCATTCTGAACCACAATGTCCTTAAACAAATTCTAGTCCTGCGACTGATGCGCATCAATCAAATTCCTTCAAATAAATAAGAAGTGTGAAGGTAATCACTTGTCACAAGTCTCAAGAATGTGCACCTACCCACTTGTAAAACTTTGAAAATGAAGTATATTTTGGCTTCTAATGTTGCTATAAGTCATCTTATAATAGTAATTAAAGGAAGGCACTCCTTACGTTGTATTATACATGATTGGAAAGGATTTTTCATCAGGATTTCATATCTGATGTTTATTTTATTAATTTTCACAAATTTCCGATGTTTATTGCCAAATATTAAAACCCCCACATTACCAGCAGTTCACCATTACGCGAAGCCAGTCGAGATGTCGGACCAATTAGAAGCGACTATACAACTGGCCAATCATAGCCATCGATTGATAACGAAGCCAAGCGCACCATGATCATTGTTCAACACAAAGCCACTTCAAATTATGAAAATTGTTTCCAAGGTCGTTATCGACGTAAAGAATATGCATATGTTATGTGTTTCAATCAAATCAATTATTATTTATCAATGTATTTACTCCGTTCATGATAATCGGTCGTAAATCGTGACCGTGTAACGTGAGCGATAATATGAGCTCCGGGAGTTATCAAACGATCGGAATTCGTCACGCAGCTTGAAGTGCGCTGAACACAACTTCGTGCTTTTGTATGCTGCCAATACTTCTTCTGGGATTTTCATAATAGCATTCCATTTATCTGCTAATGATGTGTCTTTTGGCCAAGAATGAAAATATCTTTCTGGATATTCGGTGGCTGTGCCACCGCACGAAACACACCTTGGCATTTTCGTCTGTTCGCAGTCAATGAAAAACTTGGAACTCTCTACCGCACGGAGGTGTAGAAGGCTGCAGAATACCGCTGTTTCCAAATTTGGCTATAAATATGTCCAAGATCGCGCGAGGAAAGACGTGACATATCGTGACTCGTAAACGTTGCTTTTTTCTCGCTAAAACGAGTTATTTAAAACAGTTTTAAACAACTGCTGCATATACATTGACATATATTATTAGTTTTCGTTACATTTCCGACCACTTCAATTTTGAAACTAGGAGTTTATTCTCATCAAGTAAAAAAAACTAGGTGTAGAAGTAGGACTCCCGTGATCCGCGAAATCGCCTTTGATCTTCCATAGGTTTGCCGCTTCCGGTAATTTGACAGGTAAAGCTGATTTCAGCAACATTAAAATGCAGATTTTAGAAATATGGAATAAAATATAACTAAACCATTTTACATGTGGTAAGTGCCTGACATGAAGTTCCCAAAACACTTAAAATACAACGTAATGAGTGCCCTCCTTTAAGTTCGTTTGACCATCCAGTGTAGCATTTAGGAGCACTTGAATGCATAAATTGAACTTGACTTCTTCGAGCCACTTGCTTGTCAATTTGCACACCCTCGTGCTCCTCAATACGAACTTGGATGGCCAAACAAACCCAATTACTCAAGTAAATTTCATCTACAATGTCGCCTTATAAGTGATAAAGTGTAAATGGTCAGTCTTGTATACTATGAGAAATCTTGGCTCTGTGCTGTCAGCCTGAGAGCTCTCTTGTTCACAGCATTTTCATCATTCAAGTTCTTATGAGTGTAGTTGTCAGTATTTCCACTAGGTGGAGCTGATGTAGACTTTAAAGTTTTATGATACTCAGATGGCAACTTTCATACATCACTGCCCCAACAAATTGTTGCTTGTTCTTTGACATACATTGCTTTGGATGCTGCTGATGTCCTTTAACACTGTCCAGTCCTTAATTGTTCTTGATGTTACCTTCTTGCAGGCCAGTGTCATTACTCCAGAACCAGATCCCAAGCATAGTAAGGGCCATTCACAAACAGCTGAAGGAGAAGAGTATCAAAACGCGACAAGGCTGCTTCAGCCTGTTGACAGAGCTGGTGCAAGTACTGCCCGGTGCCCTGACCGACCACATCCCGGCTCTGGTACCGGGTATCCAGTACTCTCTAGGGTAAGTAGAAATGTGATTCATCAATCACAACTGCAATTGCTGAATCCACTAGTTTAAATCATTCCACCCTATGACGCTTTTTCCTGCTAATATCTAAATGTCATCTGCTAATTGTATCTTACTAATTTAGGGATTATTTTTCAAAATTTTGGATGAAATTTCCATCGAAGATCATTCCAAATTATATGCCCAAGGTCAACAACTTTCCTTGGCGTGCTCTGGCGCATTGCACCCGCAGCGTGCCAAGGAAAGCTGTTGACTGTCGTCATTCAGGGTAGAATGAGTTAAACACAATATGTTTGTCAGAGAAAATGCCTATTTTTTTTCCCATCAAAATCATACCTGTCAAGGTTTTGTTTGGAGAACTTGGTTTTCAAGGAAATTAACAGCTTTACAGAGTTTCCTGTGAAACTTGAATGAATGAATAGGGATTGCAGTTTTCATCAGCAAAAACTACAACCTTTATTAAGCCTGCTATCTACTAGGTTTAACCATCAGTGCACTACTTGCAGAAGAACAGTTTGTTTGGGATGTTTCCCTGTAAAAGGTTAATAATCTGTCACAGAAATACGTAGCCAAATGATTCCATCTGTTTGCCAACTGTATCGCTAATCTGCAGCCATCTAGATTTTTAGTGCCAATACTCTGGTCTATTTTAGGGACAAGAACTCCAGCTCAAACATGAAGATCGACACACTAGCCTTCATTAACTGTTTGCTGAGCAACCACAATCCTGCCGTTTTTCACCCACATATATCTGTACTGGTGCCAGTAAGTGTGAAGAAGAGTTTCAAAACTTATTTGGTTGGTAGGCCACAAAAAGAAAAAGGTTCTGTTTTTCAAGCTATGTTTCATAACTACCTTTGCTTCACGTAAAAAGTTTGTTTTTGACCTTTTTTGCTACCCATAGCTTCAAGAAATCTAAGTCAAATTAGTGAAGATGAAAAAACACAAAAAAATCCCCCAAAACATGTGGGGGACACATAAAATATTGATGCAAATGATGAAAAAGGAAGAAAAATTTCTCATTGTTAATTTTCAAAAGTGCCTTTGATTGAAAGCATTTCCTTTGTCTGGCTTGATGAACATCATATTTGGCCCAGCTGCATGATACTAATGTCAAGTCCCAACTTTCCCAGGGACTTGGGATGCACAGGTCACCTTTGTTATTCTTTTAAATGAATATTGCCATTGAGCTAAAATGTGTTAGCATTTAATTTGAAAGGCTAAATATAAATGAAATTTTATACACCCAATATCTGGCAATCGTATTTTGCAATATCAAAATTGTGGTCGTGCCTTTCAAGGCTCAAAAAAGGTAGCAGTTTTAATTTGAAAAGTGTGTTTTGTTTTCAGCCTGTGGTAACCGCTGTAGCTGATCCTTTCTACAAGATCACATCAGAAGCTTTGCTTGTCACACAACAACTTGTCAAGGTCATCCGACCTTTAGGTCAGTCACCCAACATCGTACTGTCAATTTTCATATTGTTTACTTGAGGGAGAAGAAACAATAAATGAGGAAATATATTAGATCAGATTTGATTAGTTAATTTTATTCATTGGTTCTCTTTGAGTCAGGGATAGAAAGTTGTATGATGTCCAGTATTATATTTTCGCTTCAAAATAACCCTTAAGGTGTTAATCATGGCTTTAGTTGCTTTCTCATTACCATTAAATACATAATGGGTAAAAGATTCAAATTCCTCATGAAGATACCTCTCATTCAAATACCAGCAAGCCTAAAGCAAAAAGTAGTCTTAGTCAACAGCTTTCCTCGGGACACATTGAGCTCATTGTGCACACAGTGCCCCTAGGAAAGCTGTTGACTCAATCTTAAATCAGAGCTTTAAGGGTTTACATCTTGATGTAAAAAGTTCTTTGTTCTGATGTGTGGTGCCCATCATAAACAGGTGTGGGAAACTGACCGATTAAATTTAAGATGACATGCAAGGGATAGGACCACTTTTTCTTGAACATCTGTATTGTGTAAAAAATATGTTTGTGCTAAAATTTATGATGTACAAATATATATATGATTTTCTTATTTATACATGTACATACACATAGGAAAAGATTTTCTCTTGGGAATATATATTTTTGATCTTATTTATGAATTTTTGGTGTCCAGTTACTTCATGCATGATTCTATGTAAATGGTGCCCTTTTCTGCACCAAAATATGTGAGATGGTTGGATGTTTCAGAAAAATCCAACAAAACAGTTAATGTGCCTTAGTGTTTCAAAACTTTGGTTTAAAAAAACAGGTCCAAAGTCTGAGCGATGGTCATCATGTTGAAGCAGGTATTTACATGTATTATACTGTTCATGCAATTTTATCTCGAATTCTAGATCAGCAAGTGTCATTCAACTTCAGCCCATATGTAAGGGACCTTTATGAATGCACTTTAAAGCGACTTAAAGCAGCAGATATTGACCAGGAAGTCAAAGAAAGAGCCATCTCTTGCATGTAAGTACAAAGCGTCAATGTATTGTAGGATACAATAGACCTGTTCATACTGGGTTTTACCGAACTTTTCCATACCATAATTAATTATTCATTCCATTGTTGGCCTGATTGTCCAACCAGCAAGTAGCTGAGTTGGGTCCACGCCGTCCTATGTTTACAAGGGGTGCCACGGCTAATGCTAGTGATTACAGCATGAATTGTGTTGAACAGTGCAAATCTTTTACCTAAAGTGTCACATCAGTGGTGAAACGTGCATTTATAGTTTGCTGATGGTTTGATTTTTCATTAAATCCAAGCACATCCTGTGTTTTACTTTTTTATGCGTCCACTTGTAACCCGGCCAGCGTGGTCGAGCACAAAATATAAACAAAGCAGGGTGCACTGCCCGAAGTGAACTGAATAAACCCGAGTCCTGTGAATTGGTCTATTGCTTTTGACAAAGCAGTGCATGTCCATGTATTTGTGTCAGGCCAGCACAAAGTGAGGTTTAGTGCGAAAATTGTGAATGTTTATGCTGAAAAAAATTATCCATTACCAGTGGGTTATACTTTTTATCAGTGCCATATGTTTTGTCGTCAAAAATTGCCAGGAAGGTAAATTTAAAAGGGTTCTGCCAGTTCTAAACTGCATAACCTCTGTGCCAGTGAAATGACAGGTTGTATGCAGTTTGTGCACCTGACTGTGTGCTCATGTACTTCTCAACCATATCGCATGGTCAAGTAGCACTTACGTGTTATTTGTTGCAGTTGATTCATTCTTCAGAGTCTGTAACTGCACACACAAATGTAGATAGACTGAAAAGTCCCAAGATGCTGTATGATGAAGAGAATCTCTAAATTGCATTTCTTCCTTCCTATTTCTTTTTGGTGATCATTGGCCTTTATATTCCATGAAAGTACATTAAAACAGACCACATCAATATACAGTGGTACCTGCTGTATGTTGCCACCCCTTCTGCCAAGAAAAACTGGCCACATACAGCAGGTGACTGTCACTGCAGGTAAGTCTACAAAGAAAGGGACTCCTATGCCCCAGCCAAGTGGCCACAAAAAGCAATGTGGCTGCTCACGGCAGTGGTTGCATACAGCAGGTACCCCTGTACAAGTAACTGCTTGCAGTACAAAGTCCCTACCCCACTCATCCCCATCCCCAGCCCTTTTCTTAACTCAGCTGACATGTCAGTCAGCTGAGCTTTAGGATGGGTCATCATCTGTCAGTCTGTTTTGTTGAAAACCAAAGACAAGAATTATGTTATCATCTATTTTCTCCTATCCGTGTACAACTGTTTTCATCATATATCTGTACAAACAAGCATGTTTTAAGATGTCTCCAATCAAAATTATTTGTGAGTGGTCACAACAAAAGATATTTTATGAATGCTGATTTGGCAGAATTAAAAGCCTATTCTATGCATGTTTTTTTTTTTGGTTTAATCCCATTAAAATGGAGGAAGAATCCACAAGATAATTAGATGTGTAAGGCAAAAAAAAGAGTTTCTCTAATGCTACTTGCATTAGTTTTACAGCTGTGTCACAACCCTTATTTCTGCATGACAGAAAAATGTTATTTTTGGTGTAAAGTTGGCCTCTTTATAGTGTAGAAATGATGTAATATAAGTCATATTGTGATGCTCTATAAGAACTATTTGTGAAGATATGAAACAAGTGCTTTCTAATAAGTATTTGTGAATACATGAAAGAAAAACGTGCTGCAAGTGCCAATTTTACTCAAATTGTTCTTGACAAATGTAAAGTTTGATTTGCAGGGCTTAAGCATGGAAGACCTGAATAACTGAAAGATGTTTCTAATTGAGTGATATCAGCAGATGCCACATGACCAGTCACATATAGCTGTAGTAGTATTTTAATCCCGTCTCACTGGTGCAGCTCTCTGTGAGTTGAAATTTAGGCTTATTCCATGGATGTTACTTGACTGGCGTTTTGTGACATTTTGCTTTGTTTGCTTCAGGGGCCAGATTATCTGTAACCTTGGCGACAGCTTGGCTCGGGAATTAGGAACATGTCTACCGATCTTCCTGGAAAGGTTAAAGAATGAAATTACCAGGTTGACAACAGTCAAGGCAGTTACATTGATAGCAGGGTAATAATATCATTTATCCCTTTACTGTGTAGATCCAGAAGGAGTACACATGTTCTGTTTTGGACAATTCTCTACTAAATCACAGTACATTCTGTGAATTTTCACAATTTTTAAATTTTTTTCCCTGTTTTTTGTTGTAGAACATAAAGAGTGTTTTTCACAGACGGTTTTCCACATTTTCTGAAGAAAGGTTATTAAAATGATTACAAACTAATTTATTCTGTAAAAAAGTACAAAATTGCAATGGAATACTGATATAAAAACATTATAGTTTTTTGGCATCAATAAAAATGGCAAAAAGTAATGAAATATGAAAGGAGCATTTTACATCTATTTGAGTACATTTCTTTAATGTAGGAATTTTCTTTTCTTCTAATTTAGCTCACCATTGAAGATTGATCTTCGACCAATACTGGTAAGTAGTTGAATTGCAGACAAAACCAATACCACGTATATATTGTGGCCAAATGCTCATTTTGAGATTGTTTCAAAGATATAAATAAATCTATTATTAAAATGTAGCTGTCAAATAGTTAAGAGTGAGGGGCATAAATTGAGGGTCCCACACTAAAGTACCATGAGTATTGTTAACTTCATGTACCAACTACCTATGTAGGTCTATAAATTGAGAAACTTGCATAAAAGCATTGTTTAACTCGATGCATCAGCTGATCTTTGAATACAGTGCAAGGGAAGCTGAGAAATTGTGTTTGCACCTGGAGGAATGCAAGTTATACAGTTATATCTTTTCATGTCATTTAGTAGCCTTCAGAAATATGTGAACATCTTACATTGAGCTGTTTTTTTCTATACATGTATTGTAATTTTAAACTAAACTAGTGTTTTATTCTGAACACTAGATTGTGAATACTGGTGTACAAATGTATTCTAATTTACAGTCTTGATTATGTTAATTGATGAGAAACTGATTATATTCTGATCATTTCTGCAGGGAGAAGGGATGCCTATCTTAGCTTCATTTTTGAGAAAAAATCACAGGGCTTTGCGACTGAGCACATTGCTGTGTCTGGACGTGTTAATTAAAAATTATGGTATGTATTTATGTACAGCTGTGCAGTCATATATAAACTTCAGGGAATTATTTTGTTGTGTTTTTTAAGATTAGAAATAGAAGCATATTTGTCAATGTTGATGGACTGTTTTGATCCTTTCATGGAAAGATGTCAAGGAAACAGTATTTTTTGTTTTGTTTTGTTTTTGAGAGTACGTGTACAAATTTCCATAGAAGCTACAACCCCCACACTGTTCCAATACTTAAACGTTAGTGCTGATTTGTATTATCTATTTCCATAGTCTTATGAAAGCAGCAAAAGTAGAAGCACAGGGAAGTGAAATCTGTCCCATGTAAACCGGTCAAAACCAGCTGGTGGTTAAATGTCGTCTGCTTCAATGTTTTCAACTAATTTCAGCAGTCATAAAAAACAATTTGAATGAGAAATTTAGAAGATACCTATCAAGATGACATTCCCCGGCTCGCCAGCTTTCGTTTGTACTAAGTGCCCAAACCATGCCAAGGAAAGCTGTTGACTCTGTTTAACCCTAAAAGTGCTGATTTAAGACTGAGTCAACAGCTTTCCTCGGAGCACTTTGCGCACATTAGGTGCAAAGTGCCCCGAGGAAAGCTGTTGACTAACACTATTTGCTTCAGACTAGGCCTGCAGGTAATTGAATGAAAGGTATCTTCATGAGGAATTTGAATCTTTTAACTGTTATATGTTTAACGGTAATGAGGAAACAACTATAGCCATGATTATCACTTGAAGGGTTAATTCAAGGGGGCAAGGGTGCAGTCAATTTACAGTGGTGAATTTGTGTTCACTTGATTGTGTTGCAGGTCAGAATATGAGTTCATCAATGTTCAGCGATGTACTAAAAGAACTACCAGCCTTGATCAATGAGAGCGATCTACATGTTTCACAGGTATTGTCTTTTCTGAAGGGCTTATAGTTTGTGTTTAACTTGCCAGTTAATTACACGCTGCTGTAGTAAATGACTTGGTGGTTGTACAGTGTCCAGCAAGTCACGGCACATGGAATCCTCACAGCTTAACTCTTTCAGTGCCAATCACGACTAAAGTCAATCTACTAAAGTCAAACAAGTCTGAATTATCATTAGGATCCCAGATTCATATTCCTCATGAAAAGACCTTTCATTCAAGTAGCAGTATGCCTATAGCTCCAGAGAGAATACCCCAGGTCAATAGCTTTTCTTGGCATGTATTGGGCGCAATGCACCCAAAGCGTACTAAGAAAGGCTGTTGACTCAGTCCAAAGTTTGGCACTTGAAGAGTTAGTAGATCCACTGTAGACATGATTGGCGCTGAAAGAGTTAAGTGGAAAATTATGCATTTCTACTCTTGTAGAATGAGTTAAACAAATTCTATCAAATTACATGTTTGCCTGCCAGCCACCGTCATTATATAACTGTAGGACAGAATTGTTTGAAAAGTTGTACAGTAGTCCCTGTCATGAGAGACCCTGTCGTGAGAGACCACCCTCTCATGAAAGACCGCTTTTCAGAATCCCAAGTCCTATACTTCCCATGTTAATATACCTGTCATGAAAGACCACCTGTCTTATAAGACCACTTTTTTGTCACTGTAGGGGTGGTCTCTGGTGACAGGGACCACTATACTGTATCACAATTAAAGAGAACAAAAATTAGTCACTACAATGACCCAGCAAGGAAATTTGTACTCGCCCCAGCAGATCATTGTCAACATTTAGCAGGTAAAAGTTGGTAGATATGATAAATTTTTCTGTCATGTTTTGTCATAGATATAACTGCCAAGTTTATGAAATTTGACACCAATTAACCCTAGTGCTGCGGGGCCCGTGTTTATACGGTCCAAAATGCAGGTTAAAAAAAAACAGTTCAGCAGCACTAGGGTTAAAATGTGATTTGGGGTGGAATCTTGGAGACACATTACATGGGTCTAGCTGTTGGCTGTGTTGATGCCAGGCATACAATGAAAATGTACCGAGTGATTTATGTCATGTGAATGAGGGGATCATAGGAGATGGTCATCTGTGGCTACCTTGTCAGCTGTTTTGTGTCTATGGTGTGTACTCAATGGATATTTTCTTATTTGGATTTGTATATTTTGCAGTTAACAATGAATTTGCTTACGTCTGTGTGTTGTGTGAATCCGGCATCTATGGGGATGGTCCACCAAGCCATTCTGCCTCAGCTGTTGGTGCTGATACGGTCCCCACTGCTCCAGGGTATGTCTTCACAAGTTTCTTCTACACACTCTTTGAAAAAATAAAGATTTGAGCAAGTAGACTAGTTAAGTTTCCTGTCAATTGCTTTCATTTCACTGTATTTCTGTATTTGCTCATTTTGCAGATGGCACAAAACTGAAAATAAAAATACAGTGAAATAATATTTTAACATTGATTTGATAGGAATTATGTTCAAAATAGTGAAATTAAAAATTCAATGAAATGCAAAAGCAATTAAAATTTATACGTGCAAAAATGACATTTACAGTAGTCCAGAACATTGAAACAGAGGACATTTGACTCACGTCCAGTTGAGGCTGGTCAAAAGGGAAGGATTAAAGTCTGTCTTAGTGGTGTTGGAATTGGCTGCTTTGGTGCATATTTTATCAGGAATGCTTCCTTTTTAAAAAGAAAAAAAAAATGTGTGACAAAACCTAACACTACTTCATAAAACTTTAGGGTTACAATGTTATAGTTGTGAAGCATAGCAAGTTAGTGATCCAGGGAGCATGGTTAGATAGGAGTTCACAAATCCATGACTTCATGGTATGACAGTCTGACTTGCCAGCTGGTTTTAATTTGACCTCTTCATTCCACATTTTGGACTGATTGGCTGCTTTTGCTGGCGGCAATCTGGCCAAAGTGCGCTGAGGAAAGCTGTTGAGGGTTGACAGTGTTTCTTTAAAAAAATAGCTGCAAATCTCATTCTCTTTTCATTTTCTGGCAGACCCAGGGATTAATCTAGGATTTGGGGAAAGGGGCCTTTTTGAGTAAAAATTGGGAAGAAATTCGTGACAAATCAGTTGTAAACAGGTTTTTAGTTTTGAGTTGGCTGCCAGGTGGCAGCACTGGCTGGTCTAACATTTCCATCTGTTTCATCTTTGTGTTTAATGTGGTTATTATTATTACATTTTGCAGGTGCTGCTCTGAATGCTATGCTGGAGTTTTTCCAGGCTGTGGTAGCAACTGGGACAGCAGGCTTAGGTTTCAGAGATTTGCTTCAGGTAAAATAGATTTGTAGCATGCTCTCAGATGTGCGCTAGTTTTATTCAATAAATTCAATCTTGTACTAAATTCAGTACTTTCCGCCGAAGCTGGCGCTGCAGTCGACGCATGCGCATAGACGCGCAAACTCGCCTTGCGGGTTCATGCTTTGGGCACCATTGTGAATGAATAGAGAGGACACCACTTTTTAATGCCTGCAAAGTTGTAAATATGTATATATATATTGTTTTTTTTTATTTAGCGATGGGGGGGGGGGGGTAAAGATCACTGTGCAGTGTTTGGGTGTTGCAATAGAAGAGGGAAGGCGGGATGTGAATCTTTGTAGTTTCACCGGATACCAGCTCGGCAGCCTCAACGCGCCCGGCGGATCCACACCATCTCCAGAAAAGAGAAACCCACCGATAACTGGGTTGTTTGTAGTAAGCATTTTGTAAATAAGAAACCCTCCAAAGGTAGCAACAATGTAGACTTTGTATCGACATTATTCATGGGAAAGCAAGAGACTGGGGAAACGCCAAAACCATCATGCGATATTTCAAAGCGGTCATTATACTGAATTAAATGGCTTGACAATAATTGATATCGACTCTACTTTAGTGAAAAGATTGGCTGAAGAAACTTGTCAAAATTTATATACTCGTCTTAACTGCTCTTAAGCGGTCACCCTGCAGCAAACAAGTTAATCATCTGACAATAGTGGGCCACACGTAGCTGCTACCCCACTGCGTACCAGTAAGTCACGGTAGCCGTTTCAGCCTCAAGGTGTCATAATCCCATTATCAGGTTATGAGCGCTACCGCTCGCTTGGGCCCCATGGGGTGTGAAATACACAAACGTGCGCTCTGTGTCTGGACAGTCCTACTGGCATTAACTGTTACGCTTTCCTTGTCATTTTACTGCTTTCCCATTATTCTGATAGAAATTAAATTTTCATATTTGGGCAAAGGACCGTTTTGGTATTGAGTAGATATAATTTATAAACAATGAAATAATCCACGAGTAAATCTGCCTCAATCGTGCACTTTTTAAGCGAAAGTTGTGCTGCTGAGTCTCGCCTTGGCAAGGTGACTGCCGTCTTGCAAGTGTCAATAAAGTGACGAAACAAAATTGATATTCTGGTTATGATCACAAATATAATGTAACTATTTTGATACATATTAAACAACAGTAACAAGTTCCATTTACAAAGCAGAACCATGCTAAGACCGAGTAGAAAAAAGACGCAACTGACCAGGAGACACAAAATTTTTTTCACTTTGCCTGCTCTGAATACCGCATCTGCCCTGTCTAACACCCTTCGCGTAGGTAAATTTTCAATGTCTTTTTCGTTCACATTTATCAATTCTCCATTGGTTAGATAATCTGTTACAAATCCAAGGCTGAGTTTTGGTATAACGGCAAGTTTGTCAGTCCATTGGTCACCACACCCATTCCATATGTCTGCAAAGTTGATACATTCATTACCGGCAGCTTGATCTGATGTTACTTTTTTGTGTTAGTTGCACACAAAATCCTGTGAATGAGGCTTGCTTTTATCCCATTCTTCTTTCTCCCAAGATTTTGTAATATTTCCTTCAGTTCTGTGTTTGTTTTTTTTGGCGAGATCGCCCTCTGTATACATGTTCTCAGCCATAGGAAATAAATACACTCTGAGTGAATGGACTCGCGTACCCGACCCCCGCAAAAGCAATTTTGGCCGCGAGAGGTCTCTGAATATCATTTGGAAATGCAGCGCCGCGTGGTGGCGGCAAGGACTGAATTCATGAAAGTACATCAGCTGAGGGAGAAAAAAACCCCCCAGAAAATACATAAAACACACTCAGAAATGTTTAGATATTCACAGCTTTATACACTTCAGAATTGTGGCTGGAGTATATTCTACTGCAGAATGATCAAACTTATGGAACATGTCAGCTTTGGAGTTAAAAATTGAAAGAATGTTGGTGCTATTTTCAGATGTTGATGGCTCCAGTGTACAGTCCGACTGGCAATGCTCACAATTCCTCTTCACTTGCTGTACATAAACAGGTAAGAAAGAGTCCTTAATATTCACTCTACATTAACAGGTGAGAAAAATTTCTCTCTATTCACTGTACATTAACAGGTAAGAAAATTTTCTCGGTATTCACTGTACATAACAGATAAGAAAGGATCCTGTGTGTTCACTGTACATAAACAGACAAGAAAATTTTCTCTCTATTCATTGTACATAAACAGGTAAGAAAATTTTTCTCTATTCACTGTACATAAACAGGTAAGAAAGGGTCCTCTGTATTCACTGCACATAAACAGAGAAGAAAATTTTCTCTGTATTCACTGTGCATAAATACACAAGAAAAGTCTGTACTCACTCAATCTACATAAACATGTGGAAAAATGTGTGCTTTACTCACGGCACATCAACAGAAAAATCCGCCATTCTGTACATAAACAGCCAAGACAAACTCCTTCGAGTGCACTGGAGATAAACAGAAAAGTCCTGTATACTGTACTCAAGAAGTTTGAAAAAGTCCACTGTACCCGGTGTATGCAAACAGAAAAATCTTACACCCTCACTGTACATAAATGACAGTAAAAAAGTGTATTGCTGTCTGTTCCTAAGCAGGTGAACCAAAGTCCTCTGCACTAGGGTACAGCAAGCAAGGGCCTCCACAGTCACTGAAAATATATATAAATAGTGAAGAAAAACTAATTGGCTCCTTATATACATAAACAAGGAAGATAAATATCTTTGTTGTACACTTTACATGGACTCACTCCATACTTGTGTTTGATTTTCCTGAAAGTGTTGATAGAGGTACACTTAAATATTTTATGTTCGGAATGAGCTGGACTCGAACCTGCAACCTTTGGCACCAGTTGTCTAGCTAAAATGGGAAAGCACATATCCACTCAACCAAGTCCCCATTCTTAAAAAAGAGTGGTTCAATGGATGTAGTTATGTGCGAGTGCTATATCAACACGATAATGCGGTATATTTACTGAGTCGGCATTTATTTCCAGAATCGGGGACTTAAATCCACCAGCATTAAGGAAATGCCGAAAATATATATTTTATGTTCAGAACGAGCGGGACTCGAACCTGCAACCTTTGGCACAAATCACCTAGCTGAAATAGGATAAATGAGAATTAACACACAAAATCTAATAAAAACTGCTTGCATCCAAACCCAATAGGCATAAAGTGGCGAAAGCAGTGCCAATGGCTGAAGTGTTCAACAACACAGTATGGAATGAGGCAACTGAAAATAATAATGGGACTATAGTCTTGGTCAGTGCAGGTATGGTGCATCTTATGGCTCCCATCTTGGTATCTTAAAGATGAATTTAATGTTTCCAGGTAGAATAAATCTGAATTGTCAGCCTTCCTTTGTATAAGTTGCTCAACCTATACCAATTCAAGTGTTTGACGTGGGACATGTTCTTTCTGTTTAAATAAAAAAAATTTCAATTAAAAACATTCAAATCTGTAGCATTTGACATCTAGGCCCTTTTGGATGGTTGGAGCTAGAGAGGGTTATTTTCCCTGGAGTACATTGGAAAGATTCTGTACAGCTTTGGAAAACACCTACATTGTATCAATAAACATAATTTTTTCATTTAAACTCAGCAAGTGATCACTGACCTGTGTAATAATAAAGTTTGATATACTTAATAATGACATCACTATTTTTTTTCTTCAGGCATTCCAGTCAATTTCCAAGTGTATAGCGGCTCTAACCTTCAGTTGTAGACAGGAGGGAGCATCTGTTATAAATCAGTTTGTTAGTGATATTAAGGTAAGTGGTACTCGGCATCATTTTCTCAATTCTATACTGTGTATGAGTACTTGAAAATTGAAGCAGATATGGCAGCATAATACAGCGAGGAAGACATAAAGTTAGCCGTTTTGCCACCAAGTATGTAGAGTCATACAAGGTCATAATTCTAGTGCATTTAAAGTGGCTTTATGGTGGGGGCCACTGTAAAATAAATGGTGTCTTTTCATAAATATAGCATGTTAGCGTTTACCAATTGACATTCCATACAAGGGAGACCATGAAATGATTAATGCTCAGTTAAGAGTATCCTAATAGCTTGGGAGGGAAGGAGGATGTGCAAATGGAGTTTTAACTCTTTCAGTGCCAATGACATCTTAAGTCGATCTACCAAAGTCAGACTAGTCTGAATTATCATTAAGATCACAGATTGGTATTCCTCGTGAAAAGACCTTTCATTCAAGTACCAGCAGGCCTATAGTTCCAGAGAAAATATCCCAAGTCAACAGCTTTTCTTGGCGTGCATTTTGCCCAATGTGCCCCAAGAAAAGCTGTTGACTCAGTCCAAAATTTGGCACTGAAAGAGTTTATTTATATTGCACAAGAACAATTTATGTAAAAAAAAACCCTCTTGGAAATTTATACTGCACAAGAAGACTGCAAGTCTCCATCCCATTGTATGGGGGTGGGGGTGGGAGGTCGGAGTGTGGTGACTTCCGTGCATGGCATATTTTAATTACAGGCCTACATTTTGTCCAACAAGTCACAGTGAAGCTGTATAAGAGGTCGAAGATACCAAACTGATAGGTGTTTATTGACAAGGCTGTTGCTTCTTTGTTGCATTGGATTCACTTAGTTTCCAATGTTTTCATTTTTCTGTTGTAGAATCCCAAAGCATCAGATTCAGTGCGGTTATTGTCTTTACTGACCCTGGGAGAGATCGGTAAACACGTGTAAGTATTGATGATTTCCAGGTAAACATTAGTCAGTGCCGACAGTTTCCTGGTAGATGTGTCAATATTGGCTGCTGGTTTGGGAATACGTGTAAGTATTGACTGCTTCTTAGTAGACAGACATAAGCATTGATTGTTGCTTACAGAGAAATGTGTGAAAGTAATGTCCACATTGCACATTCTGAAGTTAGTACATGTAAAATGTATTTTGAAAGAAGTTGTCACTGTGCAAGTTGTCTTAGTCAGTAAACTTTTTCAGATGCAGCGAAAAAAAGAAAGAGAAGACATTTGTGAGTGTTTTCTGAGGCTGTGCTCCAGTATGGTGAAGACCAATGTGTCAGACCTGGTCGTATGTTATACATGTAGTTCCAACAGGTCAAGTCACAAGTGCATTGCTGGCAGAATGGATCTGGTAAAGTTGACTAATTGGCGATATCATTCTTCCTAATGAGAGGAGGCAGACAACTATTATGACTCTCAATTTGAAGAAGTTGCATGCTGTTATAACAGCATTGTATTACTAGTAGGTCTCTCAAGAGTGCTGGTGCGACTCTTGTAAAGTTCAGGTTGCTTGATTATGTGTGAAATGTTTCTTGCAGAGACCTGAGTGGGCATGGGGAAATTCAGACTGTGATTCTAGATTCCTTCAGCTCTCACAATGAGGAGGTCAAGTCTGCTGCGTCATATGCATTAGGTAAACTATATTATGGTTCCCTGCATCACATAAAATGAAGTATAATGTGATCCTCTCTTAAATTAAGGTCAATTATAATATGGTTCCCTGCATGAAGGTCAAGTATAATGTGTTTCTTTGCATGTACTCTTTCAGTGCCAAGTTTTGGACTGAGTCAACAGCTTTCTTGCATGTGCTTTGAATGCACTGCACCCAAAGCGAGCCAAGAAAAGCTGTTGACCTGGACCATTATATATCTCTGGAACTGTAGGCATGCTGGTTCTTGAATGAAAGGTCTTTTCACAAGGAATATGAAGGTAGCATCTGCATTATAATTGAGCCCAGTTTGTTTAAATAGTTCAGCTTAAGTTACAGTTGGGATTGAAAGAGCTCATGAAAGTCAAGCTGATGTCTGGTTCCCTGCATTAGATGACTGATGATGTGGTCCCATGCTGACAGACTGTCCTGAATGCACCAGAAATGGGGCCTGTGGAATGTGTATATAAAAGACACTGTGTTTATAGCATAGAGAAGTTATGCTTGTACTTTTACACAGAAAATGCTGATAGTTCAGCATCATTTATTATAAAAGTTTGACACCTGGTTATGGCTGTACAGTGGTTCCTGACTTGCAAGACATCTCTAAAATGAGAGCTGACCTTTCCAAGATCTTGACTTAACCCTTTCCCCTTGAATTGACACTTGAGTCAACAACTTTCCTTGGCATGAGTCAAGGAAAGTTGTTGACCTGGGGCATGTGATCTTGATAGGGCTTATCTACAATTCCCAGTCAAAATTGTTTTTCATTACTGTTGAAATTAGTTGAAAATACTGAAGCAGACCACATTTAATCACCAACCGGTTTTGGCCAGTTTAGGGTTAATACTTTCCATGTTAATTCTTGCCTCCTAAATTAAAGAGCCCAGCTGTCCTGACAGGCCACAATGTGGTTATCTCTGTGGTAGGCCTTTGAAGACAGGTTTCACTGGTCTACAAAAATAAAAGGAAGAATTTAAGCCTGATGCCCTCTTAAGTGCCCTGCCCCCTCTTCCACATTTTTCTGGCACTTAAGTCCGGAAATATTGAAAAATTGTATGTATTTTATGATAATTTTAATCGTTTGAGGAGATAGCTGCCTTGGCACTATATCCCCCCCCACCCCTCTTAGTAACCCAGAGTGGTCACTTAATTCACATGGCGTGCCAGAGATTTCTGAACGTCACTGCAACACGTCCGTCTGGACGATTGGACTGGTAGTTCTGTCAGGCGTAGATCTGTGACCCTTCTATGACATTGACCTAACGTCCGTCCGCAACGTTACCCCCTGGCATGAAAGCAGCGTACAGTATTTCCTAACCGCCTCTGATGAGATTCTTTCAAATCAAAACTGGTCAGGCTTTTTCCACAGCTTTTAGTTTCAATGCCACTGGCTTTGCTGGGTCTTACACTACTTACACTAATCTAAATACCAGTTGATACAGCTAAAATGTTCCAAATTTAGGTCTACAGTATTGGAGCTCATTCTAATTATATTTACTCACACCCTGGTGCTTAAAATGGATAACACAGTAGCATTGACACCACCATTGACAGCAAAATATACAGTGAGTTAGAACATGGCATCAGCTGTTTTCTCAGGCAGAATGGTTACCCAAGATTAAAGTGAACATGTACATGGAATATGGTTGTCTCAACTCTCTCCACTCTACAGCACTTTCCCATTGTGTTGATCAAGTCCTTGATCAGTGGTTTTTGCATTGGCCAGGAGGTGGTGCTGCTGCATGACTTCCAAAGCAGTGCAAAAACCGCTGATTTTGGACTACGCATGCTGGCACTTGAATGAAAGCTGTTTTTGTGAGAAGTTGGAGTTTGGCAGCTCAAGAAGTTTCTACACATGGTTAATTTTGTGCAAATTTGATGTATAGAGATAGGTGGTGTCATTATAAGGAGGTTTCAGTGGTGTCATTATAGGGAGGTTTCACTTTCTGTTCCTTTTTGCAGGCAATGTAAGTGTGGGCAATTTGCCGCAGTTCCTGCCCTACGTGTTACAGGAGATAGAGAACCAGCCAAAGAGACAGTACCTACTGCTTCACTCGTTGAAAGAAGTGAGTACATACCCTGGTGTTGTATTATAAAGAGTGTAAATTATAGTCATTGTTTAATGGTTTCATAAGACTGTTGGCAAGTGTTTTGCTTTGCTCTGAACGCATCTTGCATACTGTGGGCTGGGGATAGTGGATAGGTCCAGACTTTGGCCCATTAGTCTGGTGTCACATTAAATATCCTGAGACGTTACATTAAATATTTCACTAGAGCTCCCCCCCCCAAAAAAAAAAAAAATAAATAAACAAAAGGAAAGACAAATGGAGTAGGTCTTGCTGAAAGTATTTACCAGTTGGTGTAAATTTCTTTTAGCAAGAGAGTACTAAACATGCAGCTGTGAGTGAGAAAGTATCAGACCAGAGAGTCTTGAGAGAGAAAGAATGTTAAACTTGATCTGGTTTGAGTGAGAAAGTGTTAAAGCAGGGAGTTTTTAGCAATAGAGTGTTAAACCTGATTGGTCTGAGTAACAAAATGATAAAGCTGCTGGTTTTACATGCAGGCCATATCCATCAACAAGCAAAAATTACAATTTCATTCAAAATAATCAGCCATCCTCAGAGAATTAATGTGAAATGGTACATGTGGTCTCATTAGTCATTGGTGGGTGGAAGATTTTATTTATTCTCAGTAGAACACTTAGTACAGTACTGTTCTCAGTGGCCAAGTAGTCGCATACAAGACAAGTACAGTTACGCTCGCCTTCAAGTTAACAAACGCCAAACACACCAACGTTTCCCAAACGTTTCCTAAACACTTTCAGTGAAAGTCAAATGTTTTGCAAACGCGTAGCAAACACTTTGCAAACACTTTCCAAACGCTTTCAAACACTTTTCCAAACGCTTTCAAACACTTCACACTTTACGCCAAACGTATGTGATACATGTACATGTACACTTGGTAATCTAATTCTAATGACAGGAATATTTTTTAACAAATGTCTAAAAAGCTTATCAGCACCTAAAAATCCCAACAACATGTGCATGCCTTCATTTATGGATAAGCCAAAAAGCTCTACTATGTATATTTCACAATAAAGTTGAAATTATGCTTTTTTCAAAAAAATCAGTTCTATCTAACAACAACCTATAATGCTGGATAAGTGCACATTTACATTTAGGTACATCATATATTGCTGGACCTGTTGAAAATATGTTTGGAGATTCTTCATCATTTAAATGGAAGTGTTTGAAATGCATAGTGTTTGAATGTGTTTGTTAAAGTGTTTGAAATCGTTCGGGTAATTGTTCAACGCGTTTGGAAAGTGTTTGAACGTATTTGGAGAAGTGTTCGGTAGCTTTGTGAAAGTGTTCGAACGTTTTGTAAAAGTGTTTGAGATATTTCCCAAACGCTTTCCAAACACTTTCCAAACACATTCCAAACACTTTCCAAACACATTCTAAACACTTTCCAAACACATTCCAAATGTTTTCAAACGTTTCCAAACACAAGCCAAACAACAGCAAAACGCGAAAAAAGCGTTTGGCTGTTAACTTTTAGCTGGGCGTAACTGTAGTTGTGTACATGTAGACCTTAACAAATAATGTATAAAAGTATATCCATCAATATAATTACACTTATATTTGCACATTGAAGGTGAAACTGAAATAGCAATCATTGGGGTAGATCACAGGATAAGTATGAAGAGTATCATTATGAACAGAAAGACATGTGGCAAAGTTGCTGCCGGCATTGAACTGTTCGGTGATGTCACTTTGATCTGTATGTATCTGTTGCACTGGGCTTTATGTGGCAGGATTCAGGACAATTGCTACTAGCATTTGATTATTTAATTTTTTATTTCAGTTGTATGTGTTGTGTTGTACCTGGATAAAGTGTAACAGGTCTCAAATTGTTCACTTTTTGCAGATAATTAGCTGCCAGTCTGTAAATTCATCAGCAATAGAGACACTGAAACCATATACAGGATCTGTTTGGTAAGTGTTTGTCAAAATACATTCACTGCTTCATCTGATTATACCTGAGAATCTATTTGTCAATATACATTCAGGTTCCTAGTAAAAAGACCTTTCTTTCAAGTACCAGTATGCCTGATGTTACATAGAATAAAATATAATAGTTCAGGTCAACTTTCCACAATGAGGAAAGTTGTTGACTCAGTCCAAAATGTGGCACTGAAAGAGTTAACCCTGAGGGAGCTAATGCAGCTGCATCAGCATACAACTTTTGCCCTTTTAAAATTACCGTTAAACATTTGATGTCAGAAATGTTGTCATTTGTTTTAATCTTTTAGAGCAATATGTAATCAGTGAACAGTTTACCTTGACTGTTGGGGGGCAATGTCCCATCAGTAAACAGTTTACCTTGGCACTGTCTGGGGGCAATGTTCTGTCACTGAACAGTTTACCTTGACTGTCTGGGGGCAATGTCCCATCAGTAAACAGTTTACCTTGGCACTGTCTGGGGGCAATGTGTCAAATGTGCACTAAGGAAACCTGTTGACTCTGTGATCAGTGGGTTAACACTTTACCTTAGTGTATCCCATTTATGTTACTCGGAAAGAAAGATCTTGAATCTTGGAGCCTAAAAAGTACCTATTTCAGACTTTCTTGATGATTTATTAAAAAAAGAGTAAAAAATCTGTTGTAATCATGTGGAGACTGTTTTTTTTTTTGGGGGGGGGGGGGGGGGGCGCATGATGCAGCTCACCTGACATGGTATTGCTATGACAATCTGAAAGACATTGAATTGTGTTTTGCATCATATAATGTTATGTACATTGTCACATACCTACAGTGTTATCTGTTAGTATATTTTTTGCGTGCCTAATTATGACTCATCTGGCCTCCTTCTATAACATGTGAAAGCCTCAAGTGTGCACTAAGGAATTCTGTAATGCATGTGTGGGTGTGTGCCACCTAGCGAGCTGTTGAGACACTAGATATGTGATAAACATCAAAAACATTGATAGTTCAACTTGTGCCGATATGAAACTACCCATGTATTATTATATACTTATTTCAAGTGACATGGAAATAATTCTGGTATATTTATTTCATTTTTAATGGCTCAGTTCTTGTATATGTAAATATCTCAGATACATGTACATTCTTATGATTAATATTGATCCTTATTTGTTCTTCAGTGTTTTTGGGGGGGGGGCACTTTCAGACAGTAAATTATCATGAGCGTAAATTTTATAGACATTAAAAACAGAATAGATCAAGAAATTTAAGTTAAGAGTGAATAAACAGAGCATTGGCAGACTCCTATATTGTTAAACATCAACTTGCCAAGGTCCCATGAAATAAAAACTTCTCACAGATGAAACCTTTTGAAGCCACTGGTGTACATGGACAGTGGGCAAACTCCTACATGAGTGCCATAGTGCTCTTTTACAATGAAAAATGTATGGAAACCATTGTTTGTGGAGGTTCAGTCTGTCATTAATCACACGTAATGGAGTGACAAAATAGGTACAGTGGAAACTCATAATGATGACACCATCTGTTACCTGAGAAATGTGTCAGATAGCTGAATATGTCAGTGTCATTATAATGAGGTTTCACTGTACACCATAAACAGTATCCTGATCATTGGTCTTTAACCCTTTCCCCCGTGAATTCAGACAGAGTCCACAGCTTTCCTTGGCATGAGTTGAGCACTTAGTGCCCAACCCATGCCAAGGAAAGCTGTTGACCTGGGGTATGTGATCTTGGTAGTTTTTAGCCAAATTGTTTTTCATTGCTGTTGAAATTAGTTGAAAACGTAGACGGCATTTGATCCCCAGCCAGCTTTGGTCGGATAGGGGGAAATGGTTAAAGATTCAGTCGGGAGGGAAGGCCATTGAAACATTGAAAATACGACTGTAGGTCCATGCTGATGAACCACTGTGAGTGTCCGGAGGAAGGCACCAGGAACGTAGTGGCAGAATGTCTCGGCAAATTGACGCTGATCAATCCAGTGGACTTACTACCCAAACTGAAGAGTTACTTAACCTCTGGGTCAGCTCTCACCAGAAGCACTGTTGTTACCGCTGTCAAATTCACCATCTCCGATCAGGTATGAAGATTGAACTAACATGGACATATTATACCATTGTATTCAATTCATGTTTATAGGGACCAGACGTAGCCAATAAACACTAAGGCCAAAGGCAATAGTGACTGCTGGTGACAACATTGAGTTCACAGACTTACCATATTCACTTTGCACCAAAAACTGGACAAGAAAGGATGACTGCACATTTTGAAGTGACCTGCATGACACGGTGTTCCTAACCCTCAAAGTGCTAATCACGCCTATAGTCATTTTCTCATTGCCATTAAACATATAATCTATATTTTCTAAGGACCCAGCAAGGGTCACAATAGCTAGAAGTTGAAGAAGTTCGACCGGTTTCGTTGTGTTTCACAACTCATCAGGAACTGTGGGCTAACCGACGTTACGTCTGATATATATGCCGAGGGGTAACTTTCTGTTGTCACGTAAAACACATTATCGTGATTGCGTAACACAGAATCTCTGTTCTGCCAAGACGTTATTGTCAAGGTGAATTAGATTCAAAAGAATTTGAATCCCGGCAGGCCAGTAAAATAAGGACTGCCGTAGAAACAATGCTGGGGGTCAGCAAGTGTAATTAATCAGACTTCTGGGTTGTGGTACTACCGTACCACAAAGCCTGAACACAGGAGCTTGGGACTGTGTGTAAAAACACAGTGTGGGTACGTGTGTGCGGTTTCCCAATGGGTTGCATAGGTAATATGCTACCCAAAGCAGAACCTCATGCAGGGATGAACTCTGAACATAAAATTTTAGCATTAGACGGAGCAAGAGAGCTCATCTCCCCATGATGTTGAGACCGAAAGGTTCAATGGAGTGCAATTGGTGCATCCAATGTCTTTCCCTGTCTAGACGCAACTGTCTGGTGCGTTCTAGACGGGGGGGGGGGAGTGCGGATATACTCTAAAATGTGCACTTTTAGAGCAAGACCCTGGTGGTCATTTTGGGCAAAATGTCTGCCCAGCGGCTGTGCAATGACTTTGTTACTGATGTAACGAAAGTGTTCGCGCAATCTGTCTTTGAGTGGGCGCATCGTTTGCCCCACATATTGTTTGTTGCATGTGACACAGGTAAGTAGGTACACTAGATTGGAACTTTCACAGCAACCTCCCTTGGGGACATGGTATGTTAAACATTTAATGGTTATAAGATTCAAATTCCTCATGAAGATACTTTCTGTTCAAATACCAGCAAGCCTAGTCTTAAGCAAAAAGTAGTAGTAGTCAACAGCTTTCCTTGGGGCACATTGCGCCCAAGGAAAGCAGTTTAACTCAGTCTTAAATCAGCACTTTAAGGGTTAGACTCAGTCTTAAATCAGCGCTTTAAGGGTTAATGGTGGTCAGTGTTCAGAAACTGTAGCATGGAGTGGTAGGAGCAGGCAGTTAGTGGTGGGAGTCGCTGGAGTTTTTGGTTTTCAGGAAGCTTGCCAAGAGAAGACCAAAAAATCTAACAAGTGTCGTACTGTCTACAACTGTTACCCATGCTAGGTTTAGCTTCTCACATGCCTATTTTTGACAGGAATTTCAAAATACTTTCTGAATCCGAGTTAATTGTCCAATCACACTTCGCCATTTTGTTTGCTATTCAAGTAATTGACCAATAGGAAGTAAGTTGTAGCAATGAGGAATGTAACCCACAACTGTGGATACAGACAGTTAACATGTCCCTAGGCGGGCACCAGGTATGAGAGAAAATAAAGTGGCTTTAATGTGATTTTGCACATTGATCTGGACCATTTCAAATATCAGTTAGTGATGCATTAAAAATAACATTGTAGGTCACACACACACACACACACACACACACACACACACACACACACACACACACACACACACAATGATGGGACAATATGTGGGACTTCAAAACTCTCTTATTTATGTCAGATATTTGGAACTATGGTACTTTGTGATAACAAATAGAAGTTTAGTTTGTTGTGCACTTTTCTTTCACTGCTGTGATGTACTTGGTTGCATACAAAAAATAGTTATAGTGGCAAACTTAAAAAGCATTTGAAATTTAAAAAAAAAAACAAAAAAACCTGAGTTCAAGTAAATAAAATTACAATCGGTAAAACAGTTACTATCCTTAAAAAAAAATCAAAGGACAGTTGTATAATGCAGTAAGTGTCGCTGATCATAAAATTGTGTTATTTTTTTATTTCAGCCTCAGGCGATCGATTCCATGTTGCGTAATAGTATGGGTGACTTCCTCGAGGCATTGCATGACCAGGACCTCAATGTGAGAAGGGTTGCCCTGGTAGCGTTCAACTCTGCAGCCCATAACAAACCATCACTCATCAGAGACCTCCTGGATTCTGTGCTGCCACACCTGTACAGTGAAACCAAAGTCAGGGTGGGTATGATGGCTGTCTTCTTTTGCAACTGTGTCATGATTTTATGCTGTTGGGTCTTTTTTTTTTTAAATTTTGAATTCATATCTTGTACGTTTTGTTGCAATATTTTCAATTTTCGTTCTCTGGGGTTTTGATCTGTTACATTGGTCACGGAGGCAGGTGTATTTGCAGGTGGATACTTAGTCCTAGAGCCAGCTAAAATGCCTTTGAGCAGTTCAGCTGGCCTAAATTCCATTATGATCTTTTTTCCTCACTCAAAATGAGGGTATACTTGGAGGCTTTTATACATTCCCAGGTTTGTTACATGAATAACTTTAAATTTCTTGATACAATATTACACTGAAATTTTCGGGTCTAATAAATTTCAGTGCACCATTTCTAAAACTAGCGTATTTTGCAGTTATCTTTTTGTGTATTAAGGCTTGCTTATATGAAACTTTACAGAAAGAACTTATCCGAGAAGTGGAAATGGGTCCATTCAAACACACAGTTGACGATGGTCTGGACATAAGAAAGGTGAGAACAGTTAGCAAGGCCAAGTGTCTGTAAGAATGTAACACTCACAGGTCAAACTAGTCTACAGTGACTAGTAATTTCAATGGTTATCAGCCGTATCCATTGGATAAAATGTTGCCCTTTCTCAGAATAGTTTTGATGAAAATTACAGGGAAGACTCACCAGGGTAACATTTCAATACTGTAAATTGCTTTATTTTTGCGTGTAAAAATTTTTGATGTTTTTTTTTTGTACTTTTGACTTTTCACTGTAGTTTTAATTTCACTGTTTTGGACATAATGTTAAAATACTTCACTGTTTTTATTTTCATGATTTTGTGTCATCAGCAAAAATAAGGATACAGCAAAATTCAATCAATTTACAATAACCAGTGGCTCAGCATGGTACAGTGCACAGGGAAACTGCAGACTCTTTCCAATATTTAACATCTGTCCTGTATTAAACATGACTTTTCAAGGGTTAACTCACTCCATACCAGGTCCTGATTTTCTCAGTACATGTATGTAGTTATAATGAAGCCTCAGTGTAGTGACACTCAGATATTGGACATTTTCACTCAATGACAAGAGTTTCAAGGGACTTAAATTCCTTTGCTGCTTGACTCATTTATCTGACATGTTCAGATATCTGTCAGATTTTGCATGAAGCAAAAGATGTCATTGTAACAAAGTTACACTGTACAGGCTTTTAAAATGGGGATTATATCTTCAAGGTCTTTGTGGAAACGGCTTTCATTCAAATACCGAATGTGTTGTCAGTAGTTTTTAACTTTTAAAGGACTGGTTTTAGACTGAGTCAACAGCTTTCCTGGAGACCCTTTGCATGCAAAGTGTCCTGATGAAAGCTGTTGACTATGACTACTTTTTGCTTTAGACTAGGCTTGCTGGTATTTGAATGAAAGGTAACTTCATGAGGAATTTGAATCTTTTGACCATAATATGTTTAAGGGTAACGAGAAAAAAACTTTAGCTGTGATATAGCACTTTAGGGTTAACAGGGCATGTCAGATACACTATTGTGCATGGTGTCAGCACCAGCTTCCTATGTCACATGACATTTTCAACCAATGAATGAAACAGGTTGTGTTTATCACTGAGTTGTCTCCACCTGCAGCAGGTGGGTATCAGTGGGAACTTACCTGTGGCACTACCTACAGGCGATATGCTGTACTGTTGTGGCTTGCCAGTCCTACTGCTGGCGTTACAAGGGAAAGTGCAGTACAACTTGCCAGGCAATGCAAAAACCACTGAGCAAAGCCTTTAGACCACTGTGAAATTAGTTCAATCTTCCTAAGAATATGGATATCCATGTAAAGACACATACGGTGTCCCCTGAAGAGATCACGGAAGCTGAAAGGGACTGAATTGTCTTTGTACTAATTTTATTCTCTGTGTATCTCTGATGAACTTAGTACTGCTATCTATAATCGTTTTTGCCTTCAATAATTCAATATCTGGCTCTTTGACTACATGCCAGTTACCTTGGGCATTGGTTGAATAAAAAAAGAAAGAGCAAGACAGTTAGAAAAAAACAAGTACATGTGACAGAATGCAAAATTTGACAGACTACCAATTGAGTGAGCTGAAAGTATAAGCATATGTCAGAAGTAGTTGGCTAAGGTGTTGGTGGTCGGACGGTTAGGTGAGATTCTGAAGATCTTCAAAGTACTGTGGAAAATATGTTGTTTACTTGCAGGCGGCATTTGAATGTATGTACACTCTGCTGGACTCCTGTCTAGATAGGATTGACATCTTCGAGTTCCTGCGGCATGTGGAGTTTGGATTGAATGATCACTATGACATCAAGATGTTGACCTACTTGATGCTGGTGCGATTAGCACACCTCTGTCCTAACGCTGTGTTGCAACGTAAGTTATCTGTAGCATATAGCATTTATATACCAAATCAATATTTAATATTAATATTTCGTGTAAATTATAGGAATTAAATAAGGTTGATTGTCTTGTTTAAGACAGAGATTAAACTTGTGGACAACTTATGCTGATTGTGGACTGGTTCTCTCCAACTTTATAATGTGTGCATTAAAGTATATAATTAATGGTCGTGGGAATGAGTGGAGAGCTGTCCTTAGCAGGGCCAGAATTTCGGGGAGAATCTGGGAATAAATTCTTGTAAAGATTCTCCTAAACTTATCTTTGTTTAAAAAGAAAACTAATTGACAAAAATCCAAATAGATTCTCGCAAAATTTTGTGAAATTCTGGCCCAGCTGGCGACAGGCTGTGGCTACATTGCTTCCACAATGTGCTGACAAAAGCTGGTCACAAACCACTTCTTCCATTTCTAATAGTTTTTAAAGGGAAAAGCTTACATGCTGATTCAAAAGTGTGAAGGTCTCTTGGGGACAAGCCACCAGGACCATGATTTTGATGATTTTGTCAGCTTTCAGACAAGTAGAGATAACAGTTAGCCCTAAGAGACGTCATGATTATTTTCCAGATTTGGACAGAATTGTCGAGCCACTACGCGCAACCTGTACAACAAAGGTCAAGGCCAACTCAGTCAAGCAGGAGTTTGAGAAGCAGGATGAGCTAAAGCGATCAGCAATGAGAGCTGTGTCTGCACTTCTCCATATCCCTGATGCGGGTATGTCTGTCTGTCTGTCTGTCTGCTGTCTAATACTGTCGATAATAGGAATTGCTGTACTATAATGTTAGTAGAATAATGTCACACAAATGTAATATTTAATTCTTCAGACACTCCTGCAATAATTATGTGTGTATGTGTGACCAATCATAATCATATTTATGCATCCAGAGATACTGTGAACCTATTATCGTGTGACAGTTGTCGATTAAAATTGTGGTGTGTTATTTGATTTCTTTTAGCTCTACTGACCAAGGTCACAGAGCTTATAGGATCACTTATGTCTGGCCGTAAACATTTTGCTTGTGAGCTTGATACAGTCCACAGTTTTTAAGATAGCCCTATATAACTTTCAGGAGTTGTAAAGTGTTTGAAAATCCAGGTTGAGTTTGATCTTGGTGGCACGACCAGCAGTATTATGTAATATATGGGTTCAAATGTCAAAATTGTGAAGATCTTGATGAAATTTAGTGGGATTGTGGAGGAGGCTAAAGTCTGAGTTGCTTACAATTCTTGTGGCATCACCTATAATCTGACGGAAATTATGAGCCAAAATGTGTTTAAAGATATAAACATTTTATATGTCGAAAAGCAATTGGATTATCCTTGCCAAATTTACTGGATATTTAGACAATGTCCAATGCTAGTATATCATATAATATCAGTAACCTTGACTGGTTTTGTGAGGTCACCAGTCCTGTTAAGTTAAAAGAGGTTATTTTGTAATGGCAGAGTGCAATGTGGATATCAATCACAAAGAGAATTGAGCTGCCAGAATAAAATTGCACTTGATTACATTGTACTTGGAACTATACTTGCTGACATACCTTTTAGGTCACAGTGACCGTGCGATAATTGACTTTGGCACTTGTCCAAGTTTATTGTTTATCTTCAATAACTCAAAATGTTATTACCCAATATGAACAAACAGACCATGTATGGAAAGCTGGATGTGGGGCACATATTTTCAACAGAAACAGTTTTCTAATCGGAGTTGAAGGTCAAGGTCAGATGGCCAGTGGAAATATAGATGTCATCTGGTGAATGCTCAGCACCTCACAGTTTTGAGTTAAGCCCATATAACCTTTAGGGCTTATCAATTCTATGAAAATCTATGTTGGCATCAATGTTTGTTGCACCACCTGTAGTATTATGTAATATACAGGTCAAAATGTGAAAATCTTGTGACCAGTCCAGCATCCTAAATTTTTTATGGGTCTTCATGAAATAAATTGGGATTGTAGGATGGGGGGGGGGGGGGAATCTCGGCTGCATATGGTACTAGTGGCGCCACCTATAATTTGATAAAAATTACGAGTTAAAATGTCTTGAAAGATACAGAATTCCTACTTGGTGACCTATTTTTTGGGTCACCATGACCTCGTGACCTTGACCTATTTTTCAAGGTCATTAAGCAATTAAGAAAAGGACCTTTAACTCAGTGTCTTCATAAAGAAGAAGGCGAATAATACCAAATGTACCAAAAATGTGTATCATGTGGAATTTTGATACTGCATAATATGGATGACCTTGATTAATTTTTTCAAGTTTGTGAGGGGAATACATTTCAGAAAATGATTTTTGGTGATGGCCGGCAGCAGAGCATTAGACCCACGGACCTGTTGTTTGTTTTGTTCCCCATGTGACTCACAAAATAAAAGCTAAAAGATTTTTAGGTTGTCTCAACCAGATTTGTTCAAGTGGTCATGCTCCATTGATCTTTGGATTTGTTAAAAAATATATTTGTTTTTTTGGGAGGAGGGGAATCTGTAGGGTATATGTACATGTCAGCTGAGCACAGGGCTGTGACAGTCCCATTATTTATTTTCCAGGTTCATGTGCTTCATTTCTTACTGTTCTCTTCTTTCAGACAAAAGTCCATTACTGAACGAGTTCCTGTCACAGATACGTTCCAACGCGGAATTGTCTCAGATGTTTGAGAGTATTCAAAAGGATGCCTCCACTTCAGCATCAGAAACCTCACTGATGGACATCAGTTAAGACTGCCACAAAACAGCTCTGCCTATAAACTGTCTTGTATAGCTTGTTGACACGTGGCGCCACCTATCTGGACTACATATGCATATTCTCTCTGACAGTATAAGTCCTATGATCCGATGGACTGCGTATGTACACAGAAGTTAACAGGTGACATTAAAGTGGAACCCTGTGGGTGGATCTTGCATTTCACTCTGATGGAAAGTTTTAATTGGAGCTCTGCTGTACCAAGAGTTGAGGAGGTATTGGTCCCAAATGATGTTGCTCAGATATACACATTTCTTGAGCAGAGTGTTAACGTTCTCATATGGGATAACACATCCATGCAGACAGTCTGTAATACCTCTTAATTCTAGATAACCTCGCACTGTCATCCCCGCCTCTGGAATAAAGTGTGACTTGTAAGGATGTCTAGCGTGGTTAGTGGTGGTCTTGTATAAATCATGACAAATCACACAGTATGGCCTAAGCCCTGAATTACTTACTTGGTTAAAACAGGACACTGATAGACTGGAAATAATTGTGCTTGGATGAAAGTATAGATACCTATATTGGAGGTGTCCTGATGTTCTTAAAGTTGCATATGGACAAAGGCTTGTTCTGGGATAAAATTATCAGCCGGCGACACATTATGTCCCCACATAAGTGTGCTTGAAGATTTTGACAGCATAAAATTTACACTTACAGCCAAGATGTGTTTTTGTGTCTTTCATCACAGGGCATCCATTGTTATAAACTGTGCTTCTGTTGTTTTTTTCAGTAGATTTCAATTAAACTACTGCTTATTTGTTTGGGCTCTTTGCAGTAGCTGGACTTAAAAAGTTTGGTGTTCTGGCCATTTGCCCTTGGCACATAAAGTGCCGAAGGGTATTGTCGTCCCCTTTGTCATCCATCCGTTTGTCTGTCCGTTTGTACGAATGATACATTGTGTGGCTTTTTTTTGTGCCCATTGGTTAATTGTGTGTCTAGCCACAAAATGCAATTCTGAAATTGTGCTAGTTGGATCCTTATGTGACTCGGAACATCCTCCAAAAAGCCACACAATGTATGTGTCCTTCAGATGTCCATCACTATGGACATGGACATATCTACTGATGGACATGATCATCAGCTTGCGCTCTCTATTGGTATAGAGCATTGGTTACGCCACAGAAACATGGGCAATGTTTATCCAATCAGAAGAGCTGCTTTGGTAAGCCACACAAACATGGACAAATGTATCCCATCAGAAGAGATGTTTTGGTAAAGCAACACAAACTTGGACAGTTGTTTATCCAATCTGAAGGGTTGGCTTTTTTCAGCACCAGATGTCTTACATTTTCTGTGTCTATCATGCCTTCTGTGCCTTTTTTTTTCATATAGACCTACAGCCACATAATGTCCCATTCATTAGAAACTCCTCAAAGCCACATAAACAGAAAGCCATGCAAAGTATCATTTGTTAGCCCGTCTGTCTGTCTGTCCCCACCAGTTTTTTGCAGAAAAAAATGTATTTCGAAAGAAGTTGCCAAACGACTTACTAAAGTTGTCAAAGGTGTCAAAAATTCACATATTAACTACTGCAAAAAAGTGAAAATGTACACGGGAGTGAATAGAATGTAGATTACAGATAGCACAAGTGAAATTCTACTAGACATTGACAAAATCAACAATAAGAATGGTGCCATACTTTTGATTTCTCAACATTGTATACAAAGATCAACTTGACCGACCTAAACAACATATTAGTTTCAATATTGGATAAAGCGTTCAAAAGTGGCACATGTTAGTATATTAAAATATTTGGTGCTGAGGCAAAATTTGATAAAGGTAAGAACAAAAGAATATCTTACAGAAAGCAAGAGTGTGCTGCACAGATAGAATACATCATCAGCAATGCATACTTTTGCTGTGGAACCAGAGTCTATCAACAAGTAGTAGGCATACCAATGGGAACCGATCCAGGCCCATATATCGTCAACGTTTATTTACAGTATTATGAATCAAAATGGATGGAGGAATTGGCAAAGACAAACTGTACAGCTGCAAGAATATCATATTCTCACACAAGAAGATTTGTAGATGACCTGTGTGCTTTAAACAATGGAGATGAAATACAGGGAAATTGGAAAAACATATATCCCAAAGAACTAATATTAAATCTGGAAAATGAAAATGATACAAAAGCTACTTTCCTTGATCTGGATATAGAAATAAAGAACAACCAGTATGTAACAAAAATATTTGACAAGAGAGACCAGTTCAAATTTGATATCTCCTACCCTGATCTGATAGGAAACATTCCAGAGAAACAAGCATATGGAGTTTGTATCAGACAAGTAATACATATTGCTAGAAACACTACACTTTTCAGCGATTTTGTCAATAGAGTCAGAACTTTGTTGCAAAAACTGTAACACAAAGGTTATAAAAAACAATGACTACACAAAATTCTGTTGAAATGTTTCCAGAGATATGACCAAATACCTAATAAATACAACACTAACTGAAGAACATTAGTCAAACTGTGTCAAGATGGAGCTTGAAATGACAAAGTGTAGTCGTCAAAGTGTCTAGAGTGGTAAGAGGGAAAGTACCTGGGGTAAAGTATACTTAACCCACCTAGAGAATTTTCTCTAGTATGGAAACCATGATCATAATCACTTTTTGCTGGATTTCTTTCTTTTCAATCTTCATCCAGTATAGTGGAAGAGGTGGCTTCCAGCTAATACTTTAGTACACTTTACCTCATAACACCTCTAGTCAACTTTATGGTGCTAAAAATTGTATTACTATTTACCTGTTTATAGCAGTGCCGGTATGGTAGAATAGTGTATGAAGCTTTTATGGTTCAAAGCAGACGTTCGTCCATCCTGTCGACATTACCCCAGTATTGCAAAAAATATTCATCGTAGCTGTACCAAATTTTTATCACAGAAGGACCTCATGATGGACCAGGTTCCTATTGAAAACCAGCTTCTGATTATTTTTAAACTTTTTATGAAACTTTTAATGTATGGGGTCAACTCTGACGACTTTACCGCGATATACCAAAAAATACTGACCACGGCTTCACCAAATTTTTGTCAGAGATGTATCTTATGATGCACCAGAACCCTCTTTAAAAACAGCTTCCTCTGATTATTTTTAAAGGTTTTATGAAACTTTTAATGTTTTAATTTGAAGGGCGTCTGAGTGGCGTCAAACCCAGACAATGTTACCGCAATATCTCCAAAAATACTGACCACAACTTTACCAAATTTTTGTCAAAGATGCATCTTATGATGGACCAGGGTTCTGCTTAAAACTAGCTTCGTGTTTGTATTTATAAACCTGCTCATGGAACTTTATAAAGTATTTATTTGGAGGCTGTCTGAGTGGTGCACAAGGAGACATTACCATAATATCTCAACAATGATAAAACGCAGCTTCACCAAATTTTTTTTCGGAGATGCACATTATAGTGGACCACATTCCTATGAAAACCAGCTTTCTCTTAGTATTTTTAAACTTGTCATGAAACTTTTGAAGTATTTATGTGATGGTTGTATGAGTGACACACAGTACAGTGGTCTCTGTCACTAGGACCTGCCCCAAGAACACATCCAAAAGTGCTCTTTCATTTCATAGACAACAATATGGAAATTATAAGTAAAGTTTTCTATTGCGAAGTCTCAAATAAAAAAAAATGAAGAATTGAGGAAAAAAAGATTGTGGGAGCCGAGGGTAATCCGTTCTCTAAACGCTATTTTTAGAAGTATTAAAATCAAGGGATCCAGGAGGATTGAAACTGGGATGGGGCTGGACAAGTGTGACATTTGAAATCCCTGTCTTTACCTTTACAGCATTGGATCTGAACTAACCAACACTTTTTATCCTTTGGCTTTATGAGGCTAAAGGGTATTGATTTCCTCTGTGCTGCCTGTCTGTCCTTCCTTCCGGTGTTGCTACTGTAGCTTAAAAAGTTTTTCAACTTGGCACTTCCAAATTGCATGTGATTGTACACTGCCATAAGATTTATTTTGTGTGTAAGCATGGCTGACCTTGATCTGCTTTTTCAGGTCACACTGTGGTCACATATGCAAAGCAATGTGACCTCTCTTACTACTGAAATCCTGCAACTATCAGCCTGAATTTTATGCAAAAGAAGCATCATGGAGTGTTTTAAAAGGCTGATCAAAGTCAAGGTAATATATTTATGTTTGACCCACATTTCGAAGATGAAGAGTGCACAATGGTAGTACTGCTGTAACTAAGGTGCTTGAGATCTGACTTCCAAAATGCACATATATATGCCCCATGGTAAAACCAAACTTTCAAACATGATCGATTGTGACTGATGTTTCAAGGTCACAGAAAATTATCATGCAGAAATTGGTTGCAGCAGGCAACAATTAAAGCATTTCAAGAAAGGGCATCTCCAGCTTTCACATGCTTGTACAGTACTTAAAGGATTGCACTCAGTTCAAACACGAATAACCTTGATTTACATTCTTCAGGGATGTCTGTACTGGTTTTATTAATCCTTTCTTGGTTGGAATAAGAGTGGCCCCCAGCCACGCCATTATAAAATGTCTTGTCTACAATTCTCTGCTAAAATTGCTGTTAACTATTTCAGACTAAAGGCAAACTATTCAACATGAACTGTTCTGAAGGGTACTATAATAGTGTTCCTTACAAAAATACCTTTCATTCAAGTACCAGCATGCCTATATTAACATAGAATATAATAGACCAGGTCAACAGCTTTCTTTGGTGCACTTTGCATGCCAAGTGTGCTGAGGAAAGCTGTTGACTCCGCTCATAATGAGGCACTGAAAGAGTTAACGTGAATTAAAGTAAAAGATATAAAAGCAGACTCCAATTTACTTCCAGGTACTTAGGGGTTATATCAGCAGGAAAGGGTCAGCTGTTCTTCAAATGTTCCCGCCCCCCCCCCCCCCCCCACCACCACCACACAGCAGATAGCACAGTTGCATGGAAGGACGGGGTAACAACACAATGTCAGGTCTGAAAAGTTGATCAGCCGAAGCGACTTTGACGCCTTTGAAAATGAGTGTTTAGTTCATTAAATTTAAAGCACTAAACAGTCGTTTTCAAAGATGTCAAAGTCTTTCACTTGAAATAGGCATGCAGGGAAGGTAATATGATTGAGGGTTTCTGTATGTTGCTGATATTAACCCCCAAAGTGCTGATTTAAGACTGAATCAACAGCTTTCCTCGGGAGACTGCATGCAAAGTGTCTCAAGGAAAGCTGTTGACTAAGACTACTTTTTGCTTTAGACTAGGCCTGCTGGTATTTGCTTATGCTGCTTTGTACCATCAGACTGAAGGAGGGAGGAACCTCTGAAGAGTCCAGACAAAAAAAATATGCACTTGAGAGGCATGGATCCCTGGTTCTCCCTTCTCTTATTGTCTTGAAGAAGGAGGGCTGGATGAGGCACACCCTAAGACTGGTTGGAAGCAGCTATTGGGAAGCACTTCAGTGCTAACAGCTGTGCCTCCACTTCTACCTGGCCTCGAAGGTAGAAGGACGTAAAGGTATTATGGGAGCATCATCTAAGGGCAGCCATAATATCCTCTTGTGACGTGTTGGGTAACGTGTCCCAGGAGGCTGAGAATGCCCTGGTCTCATGAGCTTGGAGAGAATGAAGACGTAACTGTCCTCATCCTTCCCGATCACCTGGGAGGCCAAGGAAAAGCATTTTCCTTATCCACCCCAAGATGGTGCTAGATGACAGAGTCCCAAACTCCATCTGCCTAAGACGAAGAAATAAAGGTCTCCACCCAGCTCAATGAGAATCGGCCTTACTCATGTAGAACTGGAGTGCTTTAATAGGACAAAGGGCCCGATCATGTAGAACTGGAGCACTTAGCAGGACAAGGGGGCCGATCTGGCTTGGACCTGGACGTTGTCGCCAAGAGGGACTTGACGCAAAACCCATCAAGGTAGTTTAGTGGTCATACGCCATCTGTGTCTTTGAAATAAATTCCATACAAGGCCTTTGAAAAACATCCTCCCGATCAGCACAACACCTGATAAGAGATCTATCCAAGGCGTTGATCTCTGTGCATGTTGTGCCCAAGGCTACAGCTAACAGGAAGACCGTCTTGAAGGTAAGGATTGTCAGATCAATCGTAACTGTATCCTTTGGCTTGAACAGGGGCCTAGTGAGAGACCCAAGAACCACAGAGATCTCAGCGAGGCATTCCATCACACTATCCATGTAGAAGCTTTCAACAAGTCTGCAGAGAAAAGCGTATGACCCAAAACTCTGTCTCCTGGTCTTAAGGGCAGCTAAGATGGCTGACTTGTACCCCTCTATGGTGCATACCTTCAAGTGCCCTTCCTGTTACAAACTCAGGAGAAAGTCTGTAGTCTGTTGGACTGATGCATCCCAAGATGAGAAATCCCAAGAAGCACACCAAGAAGCAAATTTGTTCCACCTTGAGTCACAGATTTTCAAGGAGGACTGATGAAGTTTTCCAGAGGTGCCATGTCTCCCGATATGGCGGGAGATCTCCTGTTTTTCTAATGATATAAATCACCTAAATTTGTCTATCTCCCGCTTTTTCACCTGTTTCCTCCTTTATAATATAATAGGACTTCCGCTTTTTCCAAAATTTTTCAGCTTGAGCACCCGTTTTATATGTTGGGCAACTTGGCACCTCTGGTTTTCCCTGGGTAACCCTTTCAGGCACACCCTGAGAGAAGCTGGCTAAAGCAATGCCATTGGCGATAGTCACCAGATGTGAAGCCTGAAGAACTGAGGGTTTTGATGAAACCTGTTCGATCTTGGTTGCTTGAGCAGTTGAGGGAGAAGACGCACTGACCAAGGAGGCTCTGCACTCAACTCCAGCAGGAGTTGGATTGGAGGAAACGCATAGGCCAACATTCCCATCTAAGAGATTGACCTGGCATTCATTGTAACACTGTCTTGTCCAGAAATGGGGACACAAAGGTGTCAATCCAATGGTTGTCCCATGTTGCAAAGAGATTGATATGTGGTGGACCCCAAAGGGCCCAGATCGCTTCCACCACTTGGGGACTCAGAGACAACATGATCAGCATGGCAAAAGGTCAGCCTTGGCAATAAGGCAACCCTAAATGTGCCAACTAAGGAGCCTGATGTAATTCTGTTGGCACCAGAGAAGGATCAACTTGATCGGAGAGAACAACCTTTTTGACCTGGTACTTCCCCGTTCGTTGATGTACATTATCGCTGTGTGGTTGTCTTACATCACCATGACATGTTTGTTCTCCATCTGTAACTGAAACTGCACTAGGGCACGATGGATCGCTTCCAGTTCTAACCAATTGATAGCAAACCACCTCCATTGCGGAGGCCATTTGCCTGAGGTTATCACAAAGTCCAAGGGAGCTCCCCAGCCCCCTTTCTTAAATTAAAAATATATTTTCGTAACACATGTACAGTTGTTCATCACTATGGTGCCAAATGACCAATTTTTGTTTACTTAACAATACATTAAGAATACATTTCGCATTAAACTTCTGAAGTTAACGGCATCTTCATGAAACAGAGATACATAAAACGCGACCTTCATTTGACCTTGAAATGACCTTGACCAAAATGTAGCTATGAGCAGATTTCTAAGTCACCTTTCACCCAGATATTGATACTGAAAATGGCTATTTTATTTATAAACGATGAAGTCTGAGGATTATCATGAAAAAAAGGTATTTGGTATATAATAAAAAATTAACTGAGCTGGAGGATTCTGGGTACAAAAGGAATTTTTCCTAAATATCAGAAAAGTTTCGAATTGCCTCATTAAAATATGTCCACCATTGGATGCAGCTAAAAGAGTAGATGATTTTGAAAAAGAAAAAAATCACGTGAATTTGTTAAACCTTAGTGAAATTATATTAATATGGAATAAGAGCCCCGTTTTCGATTTCTCAATCCAAGATGGCCGCCAGCAATGGGTTTATGGGCTTAAATTTCAAATGGGCGTAATTTCTTTAAAAAATAAGATTTTTTGGGTTATTTGAAAAAAAAAATCTACTTAAAGAGCGTAGTCTTTGTGCTTCACCTAATTTATGTAGGCCTACAGATGTATGCCTGTTATGTAAAAATGGAATAAACTATTGCAAAATACCCTTTTCATTTTTGGGTTGATTTCCATTTTTTTCCCGAAATGTTCTACGCAAAATTTCACACAATTTGTTCTCTACGTATTTTGAGATTTCTTGTTATAAATGTGTCAAAAAGACGAAAAAAGTCCAAAAAACGACCTATCTAGATCACTAAAGTGACCGTCAAGGTCATCTAAAGATCACTGATCATGTCTGTTTTTTTTTTCACTGGTGTGATCTGTCAACATGCCAAGTTTCATCTAATATAGATTTCTCTACCGCAGGTATCCAGCATATCACCCAAATGTGGCTATTCTAATGCCCACTTTTGGCTTCATTGGCCCCAGTGTGATGTGTAACACAAGAGCCTCAATTAAATACCGTGTATGCTATATAACCATCAAATAATATATTTTCGTAACATAAATCATAATACAATAAGACTACACTCATGTTTAAATTCTAATTTAAAGAAACACAGGCACATGCATCCAAGCATGTACACCACAGATGGCGACTGAAGGGGAAGTAGTAGCCTGACTATAGCAATCTGCTCTCCAGGCAAACCAAGCATGGGAACGGGTCTATCCAGCAGGCAAACAACCTTTCGATGCATCGTGCATGCTGCTACACCCGGCCGAAGCACTATGGCGGCATATACACACTGCCACTGTGGAACTGCCATTGCGCCCAGCAGCTGGAGAGTTCTTTCCCCAACTAGTCACTGTCGACCACCCATGGCGCACAGACCCATAGATGCGCTGTGCATCAGTATATACATGAGGCCTCAAGTAACAATAGTCGATGGCAAATTACAATTTTTTTAAGAGCCTTTGACCACCTTTTTAATAAAATATGCTGTTTCTGTTGCCTGCAAAGCAGACCAAGCTACGTGTTACTACACTTGGTCTGCCCCTCTTCGACAGGATTTTATTTATAGTAAGGAAAACAGAACTATACTGTGACCCTCCCCCCTAGACTGAGACGCTAATCAGGAAGTTCATCATTATCGCCTGAACCAGTAACAGCCTCTGGTCCCTAGTCCACTGAAGCCTGTTACCATAGTAACCATACTCAGCCAATTAAAAACTGAGCCACTTTTCCAATACAGAACAGTGACCTTGTCAAAGAAGGTCAGACCCCAGCGGAGTAGACAAAATACACAGCTTGGGTCTGCTTTGGAGGCAACTGTTTCTGTTAAGAATATAAAATTTGTTACTCTATGGAAATTTTAAACTTGAGATACTTCAAAAAAGCAGCAAAGGAAATATTTTGCTTCTTACATAGTTCTTTATGAATAGAATATTTTGCTTGCAAAAGATAGTTGTTTAAAGTATGTTTAGTAGCTTTATGTAAATCGTAAAAACCTAAGATATTATTTTCCGCTAATAAAGTTATTACCTCCTGTGCAATCAATCTGGTGAAGTACCAAATAGTGTTTGCTGGTGAGGTGGTTTTTTGTTTTGTTTTGTTTTGTTTTGTTTTTGTTTTTGTTTTTGTTTTTTGTTTTGTTATGTTTGTTTTTGTTTTTTGTTTTTTAATCTTGGTCACAGGCTCAAAAATAGAGCTCACAATTTTTAATTGAGGCAATGGGTGAGTATATTATCATATTATCGTTATAGCACAAGCCAGGGCACAGCTCTTTGACCCAGTATATAAATTGGCCACACTCTGAGGTCAAAAGTGACCTTTGTTTGTGTGTACTGTATTTGTTCGTTTTGTTTTGTTTTTTGTTGTTATTACCCATTTTTGGGTTCTTTGGTGCGTTCAGCTGGGACTTGGGATCAAGCCCGGTATATGTATAATTGGTAGGTTTTTTGTTTTATACGTTGCTTTGGTAATGGGTTTGAAAGTGGATAGAATACACTGTAACGAGGTGCATATGGATCCCGGTGTTATGGCGGTTTATATTGCACATAGCAACTTCACATGTATGTTGATTTTTGAAAGAAATAAGGAATCATTGAAGGTGTAATATTTAGTGAAAGATGTCTGTTTTGATAAGTTCCTTAAATGTCAGAGGTTTGCATGACCACACAAAAAGACGAGAAGTCCTCCATTATTTGCAAAGAAGTGAAGCGGGGATTATTTTCTTAAAGGAAACTCACTGCACCACAGATATAGGAAAGCTATGGAAAGCTGAGTGGGACTTTACTTTTTTTTCACACGGAACAAATGAATTTAAAGAAGTTCGTATGCTGTTTAATAACAACTTTCATCTTGAAATTCATGATGTTAATACAAACATAAATGGTTGGTAAATTATTGCTGACGTGACAGTTGGTTCCAAAAGATTAACTTTATCAAATATATATGGTTCAAACCAAGATGATCCGGCCTTTTTTGAAAATATTAAGAATCTTATAGAGGGCATCCCAAATGACAATAATATTCTTGGAGGTAAATTCAATTTAGTTTTAGACGTAAGTATGTGTAAAAGAGGAGGTCGAGCACAAACCCATTCTAATGCACAGGTGACTTTGTTGTCATGGATGGAAGATACAGACCTGATAGATATTTTACGGATTCAAAATCCAGACAAATTTAGATTTACTTGGCATTCCAATAACCCAAACATTATATTTTGGAGATTACACTTTTTCCTTGTATTTTTGGCTTGTATTCTCATATAGATGATACAGGTATAAAACCAGGTTACAAAACTGATCATTCAAAGATTAATTTGACATTAGTGACAGAAATAAATGAGAGGGATACGCGTTTCTGGAAGCTAAACTGCTCATAACTATCGGATAAGGAATACGTGGAACTGATAAAACATACTATCGCTGACACAGTAAAATTAATGTAGAAGCAAATCTGGCTCTTATTTGGGATACTGTGAAAGCACATATAAGAGGGGAAACAATATAATATGCATCCACGAAGAAAAAAGTAGACTAAATGAAATTAAACAGATAGAAGATAGGTTAAAATAAGTAGAAGAGCTGCAACAAACAGATCCGGACTCCAGACAATTCGAAGCGGAGATAAAATCCATAAAAGAGGGATCAGAAAGAGAAGTAGAATAAGAACCAAAGGAGTACTAATCAGATGCAAAGTGCAATGGTATAAAGAAGGGGAAAAAGCGAGCACATAATTTTAAAATTTAGAACGCGCAATTATAATAATAAAGTTATTGGTCAGTTACAGTTGTCTAATGGTATAGTGTCAACATATGAAACTCAAACACTTAACACAGTTACTGTTTTATAAGAAATTATATACAGCACAGGAAAAATTATAGTGGTAGAATTAGACCAAGAGATCCAAAAGGCTGTAAATATTATCAAACTTACAGAGGATGA
>OZ026623.1:73481068-73488568 GCA_964020975.1 Hermodice carunculata | reverse complement strand
ATATATATATATATATATATATATGTATATATATATATGTATATATATATACAATGGAATAATGGAATAGATCCTACAGCCGGTTTGTGGGTCATGCCCATTGTCTGCGGGCAATTATAATCCTCAAACTGGACCGTAGGCAGTACATACCAAGTATAGCTTACCACAATTTCTGGGCATTTATAGCTTCCCATAATATCTGGGCAGAGCTGCTAATTTGTACGTTTCTGAAACCCTTTAGGTAGCGCATTGAATTTAAGGCAAACATAGTTTATGGGCATTTTTCAACTGCCGATAAACCGAACAACTGCCCACAAGACGGTCTGAGGATTACAATTCTGCCCATAAACCACCCAAGACATAACTATATATATATATATATATATATACATATAAAATAAATGGATAGGTTTTATTATATTCATCAGCATTTGGCACTTATGAAATGCCGAGGGTTTAGGTCAGTTAAGTACCTCATGAAAATGATATCTTCAGCAGACGGTGAACTAAATCCTGCGGGCAAACGCCCGAAGGATTTGTTTTCACAGTCTGCTGAAGATACCCCTTTCATTCGGTATTTATAACCATAACAACAATTTCTCTAAAGTTTTGAAACGTTCCCTATGCGGACAAGCTGTGAATTCATGATTTATGAAATTTTATTGTTCGAACTGATCAGCAGGACAACGTGTTCCTGACATCAAACAATACATAAGCTGATGGTAGGGAGAGAGCTCATGTTTGAAAAAAAAAATAATGGTTGGATGGGGGAGTGGGGTGGGTGTTCAAAGGATGTGACCGGGAAGTGTGGGGGGGGGGGGGGGCATAACATGTGAACGGGAAAGGTGGAGGCAATATTTGGCCGGGGAGAAAGGAGGTAAATTATGTGACCGAGAAAAGGGGAGGCAAACAGAATGCAAATAATGTAGCCCGAAAAAGGTGAGGAAAGGTGTGTGAACAGAAAAAAGTTTTTTTTTGTTTTGTTTTGTTTTTGTTTTTGTTTTTGTTTTTGTTTTTGTTTTTTTTTTTGAACCGCAAAATTTCTCTTGATTTACGTTTGATTTTTAAAAGATTTCTATGCAGGTGATTTATCAACATATTCTCACTGCACATTTGCAAATCCTTTACGATATTCTAATAAAGTACTCAATAATACGTTAATATAACATGATATCGTGCAGCAAGAACCACTCGGAAAGTATTTGAAATTGTTAGTATGACCTAACCGTGCATGTATCATTTAAATGTTTATAACCATGCTGACCCTGCATTTACATCCAATATGTGCATAGTTTTGTGAGTTGTGATGGTCATCACGACGAATCGCAATTATAATAATTGATCACTTGCTAATGGCTATCTACACAACGGGGACTAGCTGCATACAAGGACACAAGTGCAGCAAACACGTAACGACCTCTATATTAACTCAAATTTGTTTGTGTGTACAGGTAATTTGATGCAAGGTAATGTTGTGTACACTGGAGTAAATGAGAACTTCGTGTATCATTGGAGTCAACGAGAGAAGCATTAGACTAAAAGCGAGTCTGACAATTTTCTTTATGCACGAGTGTATTGTTTCATTGGAACGGAGCGTGTCGGGTGTAACAGGAGAGAGTGAATTAGCAGCCAAGTTAAGGAGGGGTAATGTATCACCGGAAGAAGTGATAGTGCAATGTATCATCGGAGGCAGTGAGAGTGTAATGTATCATTGGAACGAGTGAGAGTGAAATGTATCATCGGAGGCAATGAGAGTGTAATGTATCATTGGAACGAGTGAGAGTGAAATGTATTATCGGAGGCAGTGAGAGTGCAATGTATCACCGGAAGGAGTGAGAGCAGCATGTGTCATCGGAGGGCGTAAGAGTGTAATGTATCATCGGAAGGGGTAAGAGTGTTATGTATCATCAGAAGGAGTGAGAGTGTAATATGTTATCGGAGGGATGACAGTGTAATGTCTCATTGTAAGGAGTGGGAGTGTAATGTGTCATCGGAGGGAGTCACAGTATAAGGTGTCACTGGAGGCAATGAAAGTGTAATGTCTCATCGGATGTAGTGAGAGTGTAATGTATCATCGGAGACTTTGAGAATGTCATTTATCGTCGGAGGCAGTGAGGATGTAATTTACCCAGTAATTATAGCTTTATCAGCCATAAAAACAGGAAAATATGGACTGGGTGTTGACTTGATCCATATCACCTTAGTAGAAATCCACATCATCCTGGTGGAGCTTGGGTACTACTTTTAAGTAGTGCGCTTGTGAAGTTTAATTGCTTTCAGAAATAAAAACTATTATATTTATAAATTATCCATTTTAACCATTTTTACAATACAGCTATAATTACTGTATAAACATAAAACCAGCCGCACGAAGAATACTGCAAGTCAGGACAGCCACGTTCATGGCTTGCAGTATTGTACACTTGGTTTCTATTATTATATCACCAGAGGGAGTAAAAGTGTAATGTATCGTCGGAGGGAGTTCGAGTATAATGTATCATTGGAGGGAGTGAGAGTATGATATATCATCGGATGAGTGAAAATGTAATGTATCATCAGAAGTGAGAGTGTATTGTATTATCGAAGGCAGTGAGAGTGAAATGTATCATCGGAGGGAGTAAGAGTGTGATGTATCATCGGAGAGAGTGAGAGTGTAATGTATCATGGAAATGAGTGAGAGTGTTACGTATCGCCAAAATCAAATGTAAATTTCTCGGACACGTTTTTCCAAATGGCTTTGGTATGATGATTAAAAAGGTTATTGTAATCACGCGAACAAAAATTTTGGTCAGAAGCGTTTTTATCAAAAGAACAAAGCCATGTCATATATCAACTTTTGTACTAAACGAATTGCCTTCATCATTTTGTGTTAGTACGGATCTGTGAAATTACCAGCACACCTTTGGGAAATGTTTGAACTTTTGGGGTCAACATGACTAGTTTAATGGTCTGATCACCTCATACACGGTAGAGAACGGCACATATGACTTACAATGAAATGCGATGTTGTTTTAATTATTTCTTGGTGATCGTGTTGGTAGATAATGATAATGATAATGATAATGAAAATGATAATCAGCGCCATTTAAAATCTTGAAATGAAGCAATTAATCAAAAGTGATTCCACTTGTGATTGAAAAAAATAAGACATTAAGTTGACAAGAATCTGATAAAGTAAAATGCAAGACGGATTAGACGCTACGTACGTCGTATAATTATTAGGCAGGTTTCTAAGATATATATATATATATATATATATATATATATATATATATATATATATATATATATATATATATTGACGACAGCTTAACGGGCGTGACACACATTCTCGTCAAATCGTTTATTTGATTCCACAGATACGTGACTCGCTAAACTTATAAATAGATTTTTTCGGGACCCATTCCTGATGAAATCTTAACCTGCCTGATTTCCTGTACCACTTACACTTGCAAAACCAAATGGTGAATCCAAACATGATTCCACTAGTGGTTTTCTGTTCTAATCTCTCATATGCTATCACTAACTACACTGTTACCCATTAGGCAGATTGTTTTCTGCATAACGTTATACAATAAAGTTTTATTGTCCCGTAACGGTATCAATACATTTAACCACATGAATGATGAAAACAAAACTGTTCATCTGCATATTTAACCCTCTCCATTCAAAGCTATCAAAAGGACCCTGAAAAATCATGTCATCTACTTCAGTGTTTTTACTGAAGTGTCATATCTTTTGACAACATTTGAAAAGATTCTTAATAAAAAGAAAAGCATTTTATCTATCTATCTATCTATCTATCTATCTATCTATCTATCTATCTATCTATCTATCTATCTATCTATCTATCTATCTATCTATCTATCTATCTATCTATCTATCTATCTATCTATCTATCTATCTATGTATGTATGTATGTAAACGTATTTATTTCCAAGAATGGAACTGGATTACCCAGTAGCTATTACAAATAACTAATCGAGGGGTTCTCCAGACATACAGAACACACAATAAATATACAAGACACACAGGACGGTACAAATCAGTTTGCAAGTTGGAATACAATCAGGTATAACAGAAGGTACCAATTATCAGTTCATGAACCGTCTGGTCTGGGTAATGTACAATTGAACAGCTGAGAAAATTTCAATATTTAACACATCCGAAAGGCTGGTACTACCAGACAGCATAATTTCTAGAAGTCTATCGCCGACATGATTTACTAATAAGTTAGGATGTACACCAGGAGCAAGCACATTTGCAACAGACCTCAGGAGTGTAAGTCTAGGTTGTTCAAAAAGTGGGCAAAACAGGAAAAAATGACGCGTGTCTTCATTTAGGTCGTTGCATGAACAGGCAGAAGAGGGCAGGATATTAACTTCATATAAGTGGGAATTAAGTATAGACCTCCCTAGGCGAAGCTGGGTGTGAGTTATATTTGCAAAGCGATCACCAAACACGAAGTAATTTGGAATTTCATGGCGAAAGAACAGAACTTTGGCAAGTTTTACTTTGAAGATTGAAAGTGTTTGGGAAAGCTTGACATCATCAGGTAAGTCGTTCCAAAGGCGAATGGCGGATGGTAGAAACGAACTAAAGTAACGATCAGTCCTGCACTTAATTTGCCTTTGTTGGGGGGGCCTGCGGAGGAGGCGGCCGGTCGGGGGTAAGTCGTAATTCGGGATTAATTTATATAGGTAAGGGGGGGGGGGGGTTAAGCTTATTGAACATTTTGTAGAAGAACACTAATTTGAAAAATTGTCTGCGGGTGTGAAGCGGTTCCCAGCCAATTTCAGCCAATAGTCTATCACGTGACGAAAATTTCATAGCACCCGTACATATTCTAGCAGCTTCATACTGTATTCCTTCTAGGAGATCAGATAACTCTTGTGTGCAGTTGTCAAAAAGGACACAACCGTATTCTAGGATGGGTCGAACCATGGTCAGATACAATTTTGATAAGGTTTTTCTGGAAAGTTTGAACTTAAGCCGTTTTAGAACAGATAGACGTTTACTCGCTGCAGTGACAATGCGATTAATATGTGAGTGCCATTTTAAATCATGCGAGAGAGTGATACCTAAGTGACTGTGGTGTGTAGCCTCCGGGATGGGTGTCTCACCAAGATACAAGGTGGGGTGAGTTACTTTGTCTCGTTTGCATGAGAACAGGACCGAAAGTGATTTAATGGCACTAAATGTCATGCGCCAGATCCGACCCCACATAGAGAGATGGCCGAGGTCAGTATTAATGCGAGTCCCAGAGACTTCACGATCATAAATTATTTCGAGAATGCTAGTGTCATCGGCGAAGAGCCTGATGTCACACGTAATATTATCAACAATATCGTTAATATAAATTAAGAATAGGAGGGGCCCGAGTATAGAGCCCTGGGGCACGCCTGCCTCGATAGGTAACCACGAAGAACTTTGACCATGAATGACAACCCTTTGGTGTCGATTACTGAGATAACTATCAAACCATTCAATAATTGGTGGGGAAATGCCCAGTTGACGCATTTTAAAAAGGAGGCCTTCATGCCACACGCGGTCAAAGGCTTTAGAAATATCAAGGAAAACCATTCTGGCCTCTTTGCCTAGTTCTAGGCCATTGTAGATTTTGTGAACTATACTAATTAACTGGTTTATTGTGGAATCATTAGAAACGAAGCCAGAATTTCGCCTAGTTAGGAGATTATTACTCATTAAATACTCATACAATTTATTGTAAACTAATCTTTCGAAGACCTTAGATACGTTGCATAATAGGGAAATTGGTCGGTAGTTTGATTTTAATTGTGTATTAGCTTTCTTGTGAACCGGGCATATATTTGATTTCTTCCACTGCGTAGGAAATTTACTATTGGTTAAAGAAATGTTGAATAATCTAGTAAGGGGCTCGGAAATACTTGGACTAGTTTGTTTGAGAAGAAAGTTGCTCAAGCCATCAGGGCCTGTCGCAGAGCTAATTTTGAGCGAGGTAATGACTTTAAGGACATCATTTTCATTCAAAACAAAGGGGTCTAGCCTGGCATCTGTGCGATACATAAAAGCAGGTAATGGGGGTGAGTTGTCGTCTGTGGGTGTTCTGCACTGGCTAGCAAAATATTGGTTAAAAACTTCAGCTTTCTCAGAATTATTAGAGATGATGTTGTCATTTTCGATGAGGGGTGGGATGCTAGGATGCAACTTACACCCTAATATAGATTTTGACAAATTCCACCACTTCTTTACATTAATTTCTCTACAGTCTAGTTCAGACCGAAGTTTGGAGAAATAGGTCCGGATTGCCTTTTTGTTTGCCGAAACAGAAATATTCCGGCAGCGCTTGTAAAATTGGTAGAGCCTTTCGGTAACAGGGGAAGGATTGCCATTGTCTTTTTTAAGAGATTTCTTATAACTTTTCCATGCTCGGTTCCGTCTACATATTAAGAGTTTAGTATGGCCAGTTACCCAAGGTTTGTCCTTAGGCCTGATGAGCACTTCTTTACAAGGAATGAATTCTTTTGCAGTATCAATAAACAATTGAGTCCAATAATCTACGTACTCCTCTACCGTATTGAAAAGATCAAAGCCAATGCCCCAAGGGGCATGGGAAAGAGCATCATTTAGTTCATCAAAGTTGCCACGTTTATAATCCCAAACTGTTCTTCTAAAAGCTTGGTCATTGGGAAAGGTGATAGAAATTGTACAAAAGATAACAGAGTGGTCCGAATTAGCTACTGGAGGAAGAACACCACTATCTAGGATGTACCCAGGTGAGTCTGTTATGAGTAGATCAAGGAGGTTATTCGAAAATTCGGTTGAGCGAGTTGGTTCATTTATGATTTGGAATAAATTATTGCGAGCAATGAGATCAACAAGCTTTGTACCAAGCTCGCTGCCAGCATGATCTGAGTCCCACGTTGAACAGCGATCGTTAAAATCACCGGTTATAATAATAGTTTTGGGATTTAATTCCATAGCTTTAGATATAGATTCCGAAAAATCAGAGAGAAATGCATCACGTTCGTAAGCAAGTTGACCCGGTGGGCGGTAGTAGACTCCAACTAAGGCTAGGCCACGATCTGTAGCAATTTGAGCCCAGAGACATTCGCAATTTTCCGATTCGAGTTCGGAGCGGCGGGTACATGGTAAGGATTCTTTGACGTATATGGCTATCTGGCTATCTATCTATCTATCTATCTATCTATCTATCTATCTATCTATCTATCTATCTGTCTGTCTGTCTGTCTGTCTGTCTGTCTGTCTGTCTGTCTGTCTGTCTGTCTGTCTTTCGATCTATTTATCTATCGATTCATCCATACATTGGTATAATTATATATCAAAACAGCGCAAAAGTCGAAGCTCATGGCTGATCATGGTTCCTCACAGACATCTTGCATTATTCTCTGCAAAGTCGTAGGCCTATTTATGATTTCATTGAAAAATGACAGTTTCCCGAGTAATCTTTATTCTACAAAGCAAAAAGTCACATGGTTTATGTCTGGTAAATGCTAT
>OZ026623.1:73395868-73480868 GCA_964020975.1 Hermodice carunculata | reverse complement strand
TATAAAAATTTAAATCTTGAATGACTTCAAAACTATTACAGGTAGAGGTGCCATTCCAACTAAAATGTATAGGTTTGTGACACAGCCCATGATAAATTTTTATGTCTTTTTGTAAAACAATTCAGTAAAATTGTTTCTTTTCGGAGCTAAATACAACCTGAATATGTAATCTTTAAAAGTTTCTAGGCACACAGACCGATTTCCCGACAAGCAATTCAATTTTTCTTGTTAAATTAGGTTTCCTCAGTTATCATCCGAAAGCTTGGATAGACCACGAACATTTGATTTATGAAATTTGGTCGCAAAACTTCATATGCTGTACAATGTAAAATAAAACGATGTTTAGATATCCAGAGAGGTATGATTACAAAACTGACAAAGTCTATCACTGTTGTTTTCGTGACAATATCTCCCCGAAGAGGACGATCGCATAATTTCAATTTTCTGAAGTATTAACGACGTTAAAAATTATGTACATAATGCAAATATGGCTCCATATTGTAATTTACTTTCTGTTTTGTTTAACAGCGACTTGCTGGGGATTCTTCGTCATTAATTCTGTTTATTAAATAGATGTTCACTGGCAGCCTCATCATGCTCAGTCCAACGTGTAATATGACAATATTGCGCATACCAATGAATATATTATGTTATTTTTGTGAACATTTTGTGTAGTTTGTCAAGTTGATTTGGAAATATTGAATACTGCTCTGTTTGTCTGGCAGGTAGTCGCAACTAATTTTCTTGACGAGCGATGGCCAGGGAGAAATTAAATGAATTATCCATCTTATTCTTCAAAACGTGTCTGTTTATGGGTTTAACATGTCTGCTTCCTGCTGATGCTATCGAGATTTTTGACAGAGCATGTAAACGATATTTGTCTGCGGCATGGTGTCTGCGCAGAAATCTGGTTATGTACATGGCCACAATTGTATATAGTTTTTAGATGATTCTATGTGTATTTTATCTATTATCTTTGTATATATGTCATATGTTCATTTGGACGCACTGGGAAGTGCCCCGGTTCACGGTGCCCCCGATGTAAAGGGGTAGTTTTCCCAAAAAAATTATTATTATTATTATTATTATTATTATTATTATTATTATTATTATTATTATTATTATTATTATTATTATTATTATTATTATTATTATCCAGATTTGTCGTTCTAGTGCAAAAATGGATGCCCGTGCTAAGTGCTTGAAATGTCCTTTTCCTCTGGTCCCTTTTTATTACTATGCTGGCATTTTAGGTTATAGAAAATGATCTTTTTCAGCACCAAATTTAAACCAGTGGAAGGTCCAACCTTTGGCCTAAATTAGGTGGAAATTGGAGGCTTGATATGATTAAAACTCAGACTCAGTTTTTAGAATGTAAGCAAACATGAGTAGGAGCATTTAAAAGCAAAGCCATTGAAACTAACAGCCTGTTGGTAAGTTGACAATCTTTTCATAATAAAACCAAGCAGGTTTTTCATTAAAAAAAAACCATGATAACGTATGATATATGAAAGAGTTGGAGCAGCCTCTGGGGTATAAAATCAACCATGTGCACGTGATATTATAACTTTTAGATTACACTTGGGGCGGGAAGGGAGTATACCCAAAAGAGTAGTTTTTGTATATTCATGAAAATGATAGAACAACATGACTTTGACACGTAACTTCTTCCCTACAAGAATAAATTCTAATTATTCAAGAGCCCCTATGATGTAAAGTGGCGTTAATAATCAACTCAATTGAAAAAAAAATTCATTGAATGCAATCCGACTCTGTGGCAAAGGTGAACATTTTGTTTGTTCTGATTCATTAAACCTTTCCTCGTTAACATAAGAACGAGTCAACAGCTCTCCTTGGTGCAGGTTGGGCGCAATGCGCATGCGCCCAACCCGCACCAAGGATAGCTGTTGACCTGGGACATGCTATCATAATAAATACCATCTATAATTTTCAGTAAAAAAAAATATGTTGGCGAGAGTTTGGTGTGAAAAGATTAAGACATACGACAATTTACATCCGGGCCCATTGTGCTGGAAAGGGTTAACCATGTGAGCTAATAACACTCCTCTGCCAACTCTGAGCACATCATGATTAAAGTGCGCCAAGAACTATGATAATTGTTAATTGGTGGATTATGTCATTTTTGTTGAAAGGAAAAAGACTTTTATATGCGACACTGGACCATAGTGGTATTTTTTAACATAGATTGTCTACAATCAATGTTGTTAAGGAGAAAATCTACGATTTCAACTTTTGATGCTGACATATTTGAATTCTGTTTCTGGGGGTCAAATATTATAAACATGAACATTAGGATCAAATTGCAGTAGGTGACGTCTTAAGTAAGCAACTTTCATAAGTTTTAACGTTAATTAACGCAATTAGTGGAAAATTCTGGCAAGAGGGACTGCAGTCTGATTCAGTGACGTCTGAGAGTTATACTTACGTTCATCATGTCCTGATTTGTATGATATTCTCGTCTGGCAACCGCTTCGTCTGTCTGGGGCAGGGTAAACAGGACCACAACTACAGCATTTTCCTTTATGGTTTTGTCGAAATTTTCCGCCGTCAGAGACACAAGCTTACTCGGTCCATCTTCTAGATAAGCAGGATACCAAAATGTGTCCAACTGCCCCCAAACTAAAGTCGCTGAAACGAACGATAAAGCAAACTTATACAGCGAATTCATGCTGTGAAATTTCTTGATCCTATCCCGAAATCAACTCGGAGGACGTCGTTCTCTTTTGTGCCTTCACAAGTGGGCAAATGAAGCGTGAATGCAACGTGTTAATCTTACATTAGCTGAATGAAATCTGCTAAAGCAGAAGATATTGGTCAATCCATTGTCCATGTGACAATGACAGAGAGATACTAATTCACCTGTTTGATAACCGGACACTTGACAGTTTTGTTCAAGGTCATTTTGTTTTGACGCTGATAAAGGATGAATGATGTGGGCAATCTGGGGATAAATTCAACTTACCTCGGAGTTCATGAACTTGCCCTGTTTTTATACCGACAAAAAGAATTGAGGGTCGGAAAGGGGTTGCCCGTACTCCGTACTGGGGCTTTTTTTATTTTTCGTACAGCGTAGAGAGAAAAAATTATTCACCGTATAGCGTACTGACAGCAAACCATGTACTCGCGTACTGATCAAAATTTATTATGCGTAAAGCGTACCAGCAACACATGTAATATTCGTACCCGTACTGAAAAAAAAAAAAAAAAAAAAAAAGAAAGAAAGAAAGAAAAGTCAACTTGCGGCAAACTCAACATTATTCAGTTTGCCTAGCTGGCTTTAAAAGTAAAAGTGCAGTCTGTGGCATCTTTGTTCTTACAGGTTGTATAGCCAACTCAAATTTGAAAATGTATATTGCGGATGTCTTATTTTCTGTACTGTGTAATGGAGAAAATCATTTCCTGTACTCTGTGCTGGTAAATTTTATTTTCTGTACCAGTGTACCAAGACCCCCACCCCCCCCCCCCCAATTGGGGAGAGGACTTGCGCAAACTACACCAGAATTAAAGTCCCTCCAACCGTGTGTGGAAGTTGCTTTTGTCAAATCAAACATTGAAACACAGATGGTTATCGAAATTAATTGCGGTTTCCATCTCATTGAATCGTGATTGTTACCTAATGGTAGGAAAGATAAAACCCAAAGAGCCAAATACAAATTTGGCGGACGGGCGGCCAATCTATGGGCGCTGGAACTTGCCCGTGCAACACGGTAATCACTCATTTCGGCTCCTGTTGAATATATCTTAAATATATGTGACGGATGTACACACACACACACGCGCGCGCGCGCGCGCACATACATACATATATGCATACATATATGCATACATACATACATACATACATACATACATACATACATACATTCAACCCTACCTACCTACCTACCTACCTACCTACCTACCTACCTACATACATACATACATACATTCAACCCTACCTACCTACCTACCTACCTACCTACCTACCTACCTACATACATACATACATATAGAACTTAATTGACATATACTTTGTTACAGGTGTCGTCTCAACAAAACATTATAAAAAGTACATACAGACACATAACATAATTATATAGGCCTACATACATTTACCGGTCAGTGGGCACACAGTCTCTGCATACACTCACTTACAAATAACTTGTTGTTTCCAACTTCTTGTGAAATCCTGGCAAAACCAAATCCATATTTAAATAAAATATTTTTTACACTTCTTGTCCATGTTTTTCTACCTGCTTCATCCAAACTTTTCAACATAATGTAACACTGTTTGTGTTATACGTTACTGTTATACGTGTCATATTATGCAGCATCAGTGGTTGTCTTCCACACTCTCCCAATACAACAGAATTAGAAGCAGCTGCAGGTACTTCCAAAAAATATTTGCAAAACTTAACTTGTACATTCTCCATTGCTTCAATAAACTGGGTGCCCAATACCTCTGAGCCATATAACAATATTGGTACAATCATGTGGTCAAAAATATGAAAAGCTACTTTGTATGGTAATCTTCCACATTCTTTTTTATATTGTCTAAAAAGTGCAATAACTCTCGTGGCTTTTGAAGCCTGATTTTTAGAGCTGTGGAACAACTCAACCTAGTTGACACAATTAAACCAAGATATTTATAATATGATGTCACTTCTCTTCTTTCCCCCTTAAAGTAAAACTTTGCATTCTTGCGCAGTGGTCCACCATTTCTACACACCATAACTTTAGTTATCTTTGTGCTTGCAGTCATTACCCATTCATAACAAAAACCTTCAAGAGCATTTACATGTTGTTGCATTCTTCCTACAGTATCAGCAATATCCACTGTGTCATCTGTATACAATAGGATCATCAAGTTAGTTCGAACAGGTGAAAGAAATACTCCACTACACCCTTTTTACTCTCTAAGGTCTTCATAAAATCATTAATATAAAATACGAACAGAAGCGGGCTCACAATTTAAGCTTGTCTGGTGCCAATCGCACATTCAAAAAAGTTAGTAAGGCCCTTTAGTGTACGCACACAAGCTTTCAGCTGTGAATACATCGACTTCTTAAGCATTGTTAACATCTTTCCATGTATACTGTACTCTTTTAGACGCAACCACAAGTAATTACGTTTAACACAGTCAAATGCTTTTGAAAAGTCAATAAACAACAAATACAACCTTTCTCCTTTTTTAGACAAATACTTTTCTTTCAGAGCATTCAATGTAAATATGTGATCAATAGTCGATTTCCCTGGCCTGAATCCACACTGAGATTCATGTATTTTACGCTGACTTTCGGCCAATGCAAGTATACGATTTCTCATGATTTTTGTCATTATTTTGCTACATACCATCAGCAGTGAAATACCTCTGTATTTATCCTTAACATTATAAGAACCTTGATTATGTGTTGAACACAAGATGGCTTCTGTCCATTTACTTGGAAATACACCTACATCAATGATTGTATTATAAAATAAACACAAGTATGGTACAATTGTTTCTGCAGTGTTCTTAAAAAACTCAGTGGAAAATCCATCAATACCTGGTGCCTTATTATTTTTCATTGCTTTAAATGCATTTCTGATCTCATCAGGCTCAATATATTTGTTCAATTCATAGATATCAACACCTGCACACAAATTACACGCTGTGACAGTCTATTTGTGTATATGGTATTCCTTCACACTCTCCTTCACTTTTGGGTAATACAAATTCTTAAAGTACTCAAACCATTCTGCTGGTGTAATAATGGTATTGCAGCAAGCACTCTTTCCTTTCATGTAAGACCAGCATTTACAATGACCGTTTTTTATGGATTCAAGCTTTTTCTGTTGTTTCAATTTCATTTCTCCTGTGCACTTCTACAGACTTCTCTACACACATCCTCAGCTCTATGATACCTATCCAGATCTGCTTTCTCATTACTTAAGCGAAATTGTCTCAATGCAGAATTTTTAGTTTGCTTAGCCCACACTCATTGTTATACCAGATTTCTTCATGATCATTTTTACCTCATTACTCTTCTTCATGTTTGATGTGGCTCTTTTGTAAATATCTTCTAACATGTCAACAGCCCGGTTAACATGTTGCTGTAAGTAATTCACAAACTGTTCAAATTGTCCATTTCCTGTATCATCATTCAGTCTCTAAAAAAAATGCTTGCTTAATTGGTTCACCCGACTTATATCGTATATATTCATGTGTATCTGCATTTTCTTCTGACGTTATGTCCATATTGTCACCATTAAGTACACATTTTAATGGGATATGATCTGATGCATTTATATCAAGCACAATAAACCCATGAACTTTGTCAAACAGTTTTTGAGTATTACTTTGCAGGTAAGGTCCTATAACAAATTTGCTTTTGAGCTAGCAATACGCACGGCGCTTATTTTGTTCATCTCTGTGAACACCATTCATGTGTTCTAGCCACTGACACTGGTTGAAGACTTGTTGTTTTCCCCCTAAAGTTATTCGAATTCTGATTATAATTTTGGAGATGAGTCCAGTATTTTACCGTCTATTGTTTGGTCCCATTTAGTAGGGTAGGCCCTCATACTTTACTGCTGTAACATATTACCGGAGTAATCAAAGAGTCAAATGGGTCAAAGGCAAATTCACATTATTTTTCACTGAGACTGTCTTATTTTGAAAAGTACCTTGTTGCTCTGGTCTTTTAATTTATTTATAGCAGGATTGTAAGTGCCAGAGGCACTGAATTGTACGCCTAAATAACAATAGTTTTGTAGGCCTTCTATGGGCTTTTGTTCAAAATAAAACAAGGTAACTTTGACTTTGTGCCCCATTTGTGGAATACAATAATCTTAGTTTTGACAATATTTACGGTTAGTTTCCATCGTTTATAATGCTCGTGAGGTTTGTCAATAGAACATTGCAGACCAGTAGCTGACTGAGACATCAGAACAAGACCAAGGGCACAGAGTAATCCGTTAAGTGTGGGATCATACAACTCAACAGGTTCACTAGAAGCATTGAAATGTCTGGGAAAGCGGCAAGGAAGAGATTGAACGAAATGGGACTTAACATATAGCCTTGTATAACACCGATGACAGATGCAAACGACTCTGTGTATCCACTAGCTGTCTTAATGTAGTATCTCACCTCTTTGCACATGGGTGCTAGAACATTCAGGAAGTTACAACCCACATCATATAATAATTGCTTATACAACAAAGCTTGCAGAGTCAAAGGTCTATTTAAAACCAACAAAGCACACATACAAGCTTTTTTGGTACCGCAGTTCAAGTATTTATCAATTAAAGTTTTCATAGTAAGAATGTGACCGTTCTTTTTAAACCCTATTGGGTGCTTGGGAATGATATTTTTTTTCATCAAAGTGGTGGTATAATCTTCCATGTAAAACAGTACAGAACAGTTGACAAAAGTGACTGGATAAGGCAATACCTCTGCAATTTTCTGGTTTATTAGTAACTCCATTTTGTGGATGGGAGTCAGAATGTTTTCTCGCCATGGCTGAAAGAACGAACCACTACCAAGAATAGTATTGAACATTTTGAGAATCAGAGTTGATATTGTATCACAGCAGCTCTTAACACTTTCATTTAGAATGCTTTCTGTAGCTGTACCCGGTGATTTTCCACGGATCAACCCATGTAAGGCTTTCTGAATTTCTTTAAAACTGAATTTAGAGTTCAGTTCATTAAAACTTTTATTTTTGTTTGGTGATATGTAATCATCTACATTTTCACCATATGGAATGTTTACATTATTGAATAATTTATCATGGTAGTCAATCCATTCCGAAGGGTCTATAGGACTGCTTGTAGTAGATTTAGAGGAATTATCCAATTCACCATATACGTCCCAGAAAGCTGACGAGTTTCTTAGGTTTTCCCACTGATTAACAATTTCGGTCTGAAATTTGCGGTTTTTCCAATTGAGTAACTTTCCATATTTTTATCGCTTATATCTAAAACTTTGTAACAGGTTTGTGCTAAAGGGCTGTGCATGTAGAATAATTGCTGTGTCCTTTAAATCCTTATAAAGTTGGCTGCAGTCTGTAAGGTACCATCTTTCCTTTTATTCCACTTTCTTCTCCTTGTTTTCTGTCTGTTCCCTCCCATTCGGACACTCTTTATATGGGCAAGTTCACCAGTATATGTTTGTCAGTTTGTAGCATCAGACACTAGGTCTGAATCCCTGCAATTCCCTTCAGACAACCTGGAGATAATTTGATGTATTTTATCATGTACACTTGAAAATAGTAGAGCAGTTCTACATTTGATGTCATCATTATTTCGCCAAACGAACTTTTGACCTTTTACAGCTGAAGCACCATGTGTAATTACCTCAAAGTGACCGGTCGCTATGCTAGTAGCGATCGTACAGTGTGTAGAATGGACTGTTGGATTTTGTGCGTAAAAGAATTTCGTTCTTCCGAATCGAGTCAGGTCGGCCAACATATAATCAATAACGCAGGTATATACCCACATGACTTTAAACAGGCACGGTAAGCTGCAGCGTCACCCCAAAACCTACCATTTAGAATACGGAGGCCAGAAGCTTTGCATAAATCGAAAAGTTTTTGGCCATGTAGATTGGTCCTGGTTTTCAATAATATATTTATTCCTTTAATGAGGATCGCAAAAAATAGCCGGAGGCTGGTACAGATCCTTCTCCTCGAGTAAATACAAATACACTGAGATAGTTATATATTTCATACAATACAACTAAGAAAAAAAAAGGACAAAAGAAGACAAAAGCAAAATAACCATCAGAAAATGCACTGGTACCATGTGCCGGGACAATTTGTTTACAAGTTTGACATTTCATGAATACAGTTGCATTACGAATACCATCCAACCAATACCAATAACATTTTGCGAGAAAACTCATTTTTTCCGTCAACTGTGCAACTCTGGAACAACTTAGATCCCCAGATAAGAAATACAGAATCCTTACTATCTTTTAAAAGAAAACTGGGATCCCAAACTACCGTTCCCAGTTACTACTACTGCGGCAGTCGATCAGGGCAAGTACTGCATGCAAGACTATGCATGGAGTGCAGCGCCCTCAACCATCATCTTTATAAACATAATTTAGTTAGTGATCAGACATGTTCTTGTGGTCTAGGTTCAGAGACAACAGAGCATTTTCTATTGGTTTGTGAAAATTACAAAAATATTCGAGACCGCTTATTTTGAGAGATCCCAGTGGCTTCTAGGTCTAGTGTAAAAACTCTACTATGTGGAAATCCCCATATCTCTGAGACACAAAAAGAAGAAATTTTCCGTTTGGTACACGAATTTATATTAACTTCAAAAAGGTTTGGACGTGCATGGTAAACATTTCAAATTTTCAACTTTAACTTCTGGTGGTATCATTCTAGATCCAATATATACTTAAGTCTTATTAATAATCTTCTTACTTTAAAGCCAAGCCCAAGAGTCAGTGTTTTAGTTGAGTTTGGTTGGTATGCGTAAACATACTTAACAGTAGTTGGGCAGTCATGTCAGTTTTCATATTGTTATGTTGTATTGTAACTTTGCATCAAGGAGAGGAGTTGATAAAAGCCGTTGGCTTGTTCTCCAATCCTGTTTTTCACGTTATGGAAAATAAAATACGTTTAAACTAAACCAGTTGCATTACGTACTTAAAGGATATCATTGGAACTTTCAGTGAACTGCATAGTTGCCTCAACAAGTAAACAGTTACACTCATATGATGCTATATGAGTTCCAAATGTAGTAAATGCACTTTTTCACAATTCCGCGTAATCGATTGAAGTTAAGCTCTAGGTTTTCGTTTATGTTAATATCTTAAATCCTTGCCGAAAGAATTTGACAACCGCAGGAGCAGCTGGGACATTCCATAAGATGTCTACTGAACAGATGCCATTTAGTGCACTGAAATCAACTCGAAGACGAGTGACCAAAATATTCATCTTTCTGTGTCTGTGTCTTAACTGCCCGCGCCTATCGGGAAAAAAGTAACGCGTAAGATGCAAGACTTTCCATAAGGTGTCTTGTGAATAGATGGGCGTTTAGTGCACTGAAATCATCTCGAAGATGAGTGATCAAAATATTTAAGTTTCTGTGTCCGTGCCTTAACTGCCCGTGCCTATCGGGAAGCAAGAAACGTGTAAGATGTGCCTTGAATAAGTTGACTGAAGGGCAATTTCTGATGCTTAATAGAAGGGAGTTCGAAAGTCGGGTTCATGATGGAATGAAAGATTTTTTTTAAATAATGAAGTGAGTGCTTTAACCTGGGAGCGCCAGTGACTATTGCGATATTACGTAACAGGTAATTGACCCTCTCACTGTCAGGTCGGGGGATCAGCGCTCTCAAGTGGTCAGGACAAGTACCGCCAGTTATGTTATAGTAAAGAACCAGTTTATGATATTTATGTCTAATTTCAAGGCTGTGCCAACCAATACTCGATGATATTTTTGACTGACTTGATGTATTCATTCCACTCAAGACCATAACTGATGCCTTATATTGAGCAGATTCCAGCATTGCTGTACCGCGTCCAGAGCAGTTGTCAAATACAGGTGAAGCGTATTCAAGTATGAGGCTCATGAAAGATGTATATATATATACACTCCAATGCAATACAAGGCGAATAAAACATTCACGATCCGATGTGTCCTATACGAGATGATGCCTTATTACAGGTATTTTATGTGGCTGTCCCAACACAGCTTGTCAGACAAGGTAACACCGAGATGTTTGTATACGTATCATGTACACGTTGGATACGTTTGTTCATCAACGACAATTGATCATGTGTTGGCTTTTTCTTTTTTGTTGAAATCAACATTTCCTTAGTTTTATCCGGATTAAAATCTACTTTCAATTTCCCCCATTCCCCGACAACCTACAAATTAGCATTGAAGTTCATGATTGTGCCTTCAGGCTTTTCCACAATTTCTATCAGTATTGTATCATCCGCGAATAGGTAAATTTTGCAGGTAATATCATCGACCAAGTCATTTATAAACATCAAAAACAACAAGGGGCCTAGGACACAACCCTGGGGACACCAAATTCAATATTTACCCAGTCCGAGAAGGTGCCCCGAATGCCCGTCCTTTGCTTTCTAAACCCTAAATATGATCTGATCCATGAAAGAAGTGGGTCATGTACACCTAAATGTTGTAAATTTGATAATAGGCCACGATGCCAAATATGATCAAAAGCCTTTGAAATGTCTAAAAATATCATGCAAACTTCTTTTCCCTTATCGCCTGTTGACTTGTTCGTGTACGATGTTAATTAATTGGTTTACAGTACTGTCCATTTTTCTAAACCCCGAGTTGCAATATGTTGAAAAAATATGGCTAGTAGGAAAATCGTACAATCTATAAAAAACACACAATTCAACCACTTTAGATTTAGCGCAAAGTAGAAAAACTGGTCTGTAATTCTTAACAACATGAGAATCGTCTTTTTAAAGACTTTCCACAAATCGGGAAAGATGGAAGTACGGAGCGAAAGATTAAACAATTAAGCCAATGGGACATGAATATAGTCAGCAAACAAACGTAAGACTTTGTCTGGAATTCCATCAGGACAATCTGTCTTACTAATTTCTAACTTTTTAAGTAAAATCAAAACCTCGTTGTCTTCAATGATAATGCTGTCGAGCCTTTGATCCGTTGAAAAAGTAATCGCAGGTAACTCAGAGATTCTCAGGGTTGTCCAACTGGAGCATTGTAGCAAAATTGTGCTACAGTGCTCTTCAAAATTACTACAAATTTTCTCAAAAATAAGTGTTTTTTTATGTGAAGAAATGAAAAAAAGCTACAAGTAAAGAAAGGTTTGCTACAGAGATTTTCAGCTGGACCCCACTGGAGATGAAATCGCCCTCTATCCATTCGAAAGCAAAATAATCGTTAAGGCAATTTGCTTTGTCAAGAGAATTTAGGAAAAGAGATCCATTATCAATTAATGTATGTATAGATTTCTTTGAGATCCACCCACAAGCTTGCTTCAAAGTTTGCCATCATTTTTTGGCTTTTTTTTTGTTTTTGTTAGAAAGAATGTCGTTTATCTATCCCCGACTATGTCAAGCACTACATTTCTGAGCCTGTGGTACCAAATCCACAGTCACTTTCATTGCCGGACCTTTTTGCTGGTCTGCAGGCGCAGTTCCGAACTCGCATATGGTATGAAAGATTGGGGGTCATGAATGGCTTATCCTAGGGTCATATATATAGTAACCTGTTTGTGTGGTATGCACTTTGACGCCACATCTGACAGAAAATCCGTTATACATTGACAAGTGTCATTAACATTATCATCAATGAACATAGCGTTCCAAGAAGCTGATGACAGCCAATAGTGCATTTTGTTATTATCAACTTTATCGTATTGCCAAATAACCTTCTTAAAAGAATAACCTTTTCCGATACAAATGTTTGTTGTCAGTAAAATGCATTCATGATCGCAAGTAGAGATGGGTGCCAAGTTTGAGGTAGTAAAATTTACAATATCTTTAATAACAAACACAAGGGCCAGTAAAGAATTTTCTCTTGATGGTTCAGTTACAAGTTGCTGTAAATTGAAACCATTGCAGGTATTTATAAATTCCCATTCGAAAGTGGTGCTACCAGCTCCATCATACCACGAAATTCCCGGAAGATTAAAGTCGCCAGTCAAAATCAATGCATGCGGGGATTCAACAATCATTTTTCCAATCAGTTCTTGAAAGCGGTCAAGAAAACCACCCCTGCTTTCGGTCAAGTTTTTACCAGATGGCTCGTAAAAATTGTAATAAATGTCTTATACTTATTAAAAGTTGTTTTAAAGACTACAGATTCCAGAACTGGTGAACTAAGATCAGACCTTATTTTGGGTTAAGTGACTTCGATGTATAGGTCGCAACACCATCTCCTGATCTGTTGCCATCACATCTAAAAGGAAGGCTGAAGCCTTGAATATGTAAATCATCACTGACAATAGAATAATCCAGTTTATTCTCATTTAAACAAATTATATCTATGCTTTTATGGAGACATAAAGTCTCTAGTTCATCCATTTTGTGATTGGCCGTCAGACTATTTACATTGAAGTGCAATAAGGTCATGATATCCCGTGTGACAGGGCCGGGTTTTGGATGGATATCTCTCCAGACAAGATTAATTGTAGATCATAAAGTATCAGGGACATTGAAAAATATAAGAACATGAAGTACGATAAATCCATGATTATCAGAAGAAAGGTCTCAGTATAAGTATACGCTCTGAAACATTTGTTTCTCCCTAGACTCACGTTCTTTCTTGACATAGTAGGGGGTGTTACACTGCATTTCTGAACTGAACACAAAAAGAAGATATTTCTTGCTGCCACTCAACACAGCATAACATATATCATGAAACATCTTTTCCACCTCCAAATACATAGTAACCTACAGTTGTATTGCAGCGCCACTGATTTTGGAGAATTATACATAAACCTATTCCTTTCTTTGCCAGGATTTCATCACTACATAGTGAAGGAAGAATAAATGGCTGCAGGTAAAAAGTTATAGCGGAAAACACCATGTTTTAGCTCCACTGGTAAGTACCAACATAAAAAACACTCATAAACATTTTGAAGCCATGCTCCTAATACCATAACAGAATTCACACACACACACACACACACAAACAAACAAAACAAAAACAAAACAAAAAAAAAATAAAAAAACAAAAACAAAAAAAAAAAAAACAACAAAAAAAAAACAAACAAACAAACAAAAAAAAACAAACAAAAACAAAAGCAAAAACACCCCCCCCCCCCAAAAATTGTAAAACTTCGAACAAAATTAATCTTTGGCTCTATTTCCGGAAATTAAGAAATGTATACATTAGTGACTTGAGAGCTGCGAAGGAAGATTATTTTAAACGCCAGTTTGACTCGATTAACTGCTCCAATAAGAAAGGTAAAGGCTGGTGGAAGACAGTCAATCATTTTATAAAGGGAAAGTAAATTAATAATGATTATTTATTGGTTGAGAACGTTATTCTATCTGACAATAAGTCTAACACTGAGACTATGAACTCCTTCTTGAAACAAAGTCGGGTCGATGACACTTCTTTCCAGACATCATCCGCATCGCTTATTTCTGATCACGATAACACACTGCAAAATATATATTTTGATGATGACGAAGTCTATTCTTTACTTGCTTCACTTGATGTTAGCAAGGCGACCGGTCATGACGGTGTTACTGCTCACGGAGGCTGCTTCGTCAATCGCTCCATCTCTTACGAGACTATTCAAATCATCCCTCGACAAAAGTATGTTCCCTTCCAGCTGGAAAAAGACAAATGTAACCCTGATCCCAAGAGGTGGTGATGTCAATTTCTGTAGTAACTATCGACCAATATCCTTATAAAGTTGTGTCGCAAAGGTTTTTGAACGTGTGGTTTATAAGTATGCATTTAATTTTCTGAGGAATAATTTTGCTTTAACTGATGAAAAAATCTGCTTATATGCCTAGAGATGGTACTATCAACCAGTTTGTTTTCTTGTTTAATCAATTTACGAAACCTATCGACACGCAGAAAGAAGTAAGAGTTGTTTTTTGTGACATCGACAACGCGTTTGATAAAGTGTATCATCCTGCCTTACAGCACGAACTAAGGAAGTTAGGTGTCGCTGGAGCTCTACTTGATTGGTTTAATGATTACCTGAGCAATCAGCAACAAGAGGGTGGTGAGATATGGAGAGTTTTCAAAATGGGGGTAAAATCGAAGCAGGGGTCCCCCAGGGCTCAGTTCTTGGACGTCTCTTATTTCTTATTTATGTCAATCATGTAGTCGACATTGTATTCTATAACCTAAGGCTTTATGCCGATGATGTAGCTTTGTACATCAGTATCGATGATCCCACTGGCTCTGCTGTCACTATGATTGATGATTGAAAATTAATCTAAACAATGGGTAGTTACATTAAACATCTCCAAAACTAAATCAATGCTTATTAGTAAGAAGTGACGGCCGCCAAAGCATCCCCATGCTGTATTTTAGGCTACTACACTTGAAGATGTACAGCAACACAAACATTTAGGTCTTATTCTTAGTGCAGATTAGTCATGTTAGCTTCACATAAATTATGTTGTTTGCAAAGCAAGGAAATTAATTGGAGTAATAACCATTTTGCAACATAGGCTCAGCAGATGCACATTGGGATTGATATATTTTACCTACATTGGGCCTATATTAGATTATGGTGATGTTGTGTGGGCGGGGTGCACAAAGTCTGATGCAGACCTTCAGTAAGATGTTCAACTGGCTACAGCCTGCGCAGTTTCCAGCGCGTCTTGTCAACAAGTCATGGGTCTCTGTGCAATGAAACTGGATGGGAGACTCTAAGGGTAGAGAAAAACAGACTTATACGTCTTTATAAAATAATTAATGGACATACACCTGCATATTTAGATGATTTGTTCAGAAACAGAAATGAAAATAACGCGAGATCCAGACAGAACATAAGCGGTCCGCACAAAAGCTAATACTCATTATAGCTCTTTCATTCCCACAGCGACTTGTCCTGGGCTAGCAGACATGCAAATTTGGGATTCCTGAGCCAATACTTATCACCATATCATCTTATCCTTAGACATATTTTGTTCAAATTTTATCACGCGATATTGAGTTGAAATCATATATTTCCTGGGCCATGATCCACTTATCAGTAAAATACATTTTTCCTTAAAACTTTGAAAGCTTTCATCCTGACTTAATGCAATTAATTTCTTATGATAGCATGTGGTTTGGGATTTTTCCCCCTCTTCTTGGGATGAGATGTTCTCAGTTCCTTTAATTTAAATTTACATTTGCTTGTCAGTACATTTTTTCCAATTTACCATTGTTCACAACCAAGTCAACAACTAAAACTATGACACTTGGTCTATGTCTGGGTTACTATTGCCAAAATAAATGGGTAGTAAAGGGAGTAAATTGCTCATGATGAAAGAAAAAATTAAAAACCAAAAAAATAAATTAAACTAAAGGGCTGTTTGAACATTCCGTGCTCAGTTGATCCCAGCCTGTTCAAAAAATCAAAGTTGCAACTGAATAGACCTGTGCTGAGCTTTAGCTTAGTGCATATGACATTTAGAAGTATTTCAAAGATTTGCCTAAAGATAAATTCTTTAGAAATAGAAATTTTACTGGAACATGAAAAATTAAAGAATATTTAAAGAAAACTTTAGAAAGAACATTAATATTAGAATGCACATTAACTTACATTGTGGGTGCATTTACTGGTAACTACCCAAATTGAAAAAATGATAAAAATTCAGGAATCCATAGCAGTGCCACCTTGTGAACCACTTTGTTTGACCCTTTCACAAGGACCACATCCACAAAGTTTCAGCTTAATCTGAGTGACCGTTCTGAAGAAGTTGAAAACTGTGAAAACACACAAAACATCATACAAGAGGCCTGTGACAGTCCTGTACTCAGCTGACATGTACATATACCCTGGATTCTTTAAGATTTGCCCCCAAAAGAGTGAAGAAATTTTTGAAAAATCCAGAAATCAACGGAGCATTGAGCATTTAATCAAATTTGGTAGAGACCCACACAAGTTACATTGCCACCAAGTTTGAAGTCAGTCTGGTTGAAGATTTTGGAGAAGTTGAAAATGTGAATTAGCATTAGAATGCCCATTGACTCACATAGTAATCAATAGGCAAGGTGTATTTATTGATCAAGTTTCAGCTTAATCTGAGTGACAGCTCTGAAGAAGTCAAAAATAGCAAAAAACACACCAAAAAATAAAGAGTAAAATTGCAGCACCACCTGGAGAAAAAAATTGAGAACTAGGTGTCCCAAGGAGTGTTCCTGTGTAATACCAAAGCAATCAGGTGAGCAGTTTTGGAGCAGATTTTTTAAGATTTGCAAAAAAAAAAAACCAAACAAAAAAAATAAATAAAATTTAAAAAACCCCAAAAAACTACAGCACGACAATTTGAACAAATCTGGTAGAGACCCACCCAAGGTATATATTGCTACCAAGTTTGAAGTCAATCTGGCTGACAGTTTTCAAGAAGTCGATTGTTGACGCCACACAAAGGACTATAATATGAGCTCAGCTACTGACAAGTCAGCCTAGTTGAAAAACCTTAAATTTTCTGGTTTTTTAAAAAAATAATTTAACCCTCTCTGTTCAAATCACCCCAAAGTGCCCAGGAAAACAGGCAAACATTTAACTGCTATTGACATGTTGGCAAGAACAATTGAAAGGTTTGAGTTTATGGGCTCCATGCCTTAATTGACAACTATAAAGCTGTTTTCTTTTCTCATGTGCAGAGTGTGGTGTTTCTCTTGTTGACATGACCATGCACATGCCATAGTCAAATCTTCCTCTTTCAAGAAAGTCCACCATTTTTGAAGGCCACATTTCTAGTGTACTTGTGGGTACCTTACAAGAAAGCTGCCACTGAAAAAGAGCATAATACGACCAGCTACTGAAGTCTTCTGTGCATGTAAATTTTACCAAAAGTAATAAAAAAACAACTATCTGGAGTTATTCTATATAAGCACCTTTATTTCACTGCACCAGCAGCCTGTGTCATAGAAAACACAAAATGGCAGTCATAACAACTGTAGAGTGTATAATCTGCATTTAAACAAAGCATTAAAAACTGTAAAATCTCTTATAGATATGGCACATTCTGCATTATAAATAAGATTACAAACTAACAGCTCAAAAGAACTTCAACAGAAAACAATTCTTTAACATTAAATCCAGTATAGAATATTTTTATTTAAATTTGCACAGTTGAAGTCTTGAAATGTATTGTCTGTCACTGGTTTGATCCATCATCCTGATTGCTTCAAACATGTCAATCTGCAGCTGGTCTTTGTACCTCTTCTCTGCACATACAGTGAAACCTCATTATAACAAAAGTCAGATATATGACAAATTCACTTAAAACACAAGTTTTTCTGAGGGACTAAGTCAAATTGTTTCCCTACTTTACGCACTTTTTGATATTTGTAGATATCTCATACAAAAATTGTGACTTTAATATTGATCTCCCCATTATATCAACCAAAAGACTGTACCTTCAATTCTACATTTCACTGCCCCTACTCTCGGAGGATTCTGCTAAAAAACAAACAAACAGAAACTAGTGCATGCCTTTGCATTACATGCTGGAATGGAGTGTCACAGTGACACGAGACTGCATGAGAACTTGCTGAGACTCAAATAAATCCTGCAAGAGGCTGGCTCTGTGCTATATGTGGGTCTGCTGTCCACATTCATTTGTGGTGCCAGGGATATGGTGGGGGCTCATTCCATATCCTTGCTGGCACTGATGTCAATCAGGGAAGGTTTGTGATTACATAACTGACAGTGATGACACCTGGTGGTCACCAGCCAAGACACCCAAACACAAAGATCCACTGCAGTCTGCCTTGCCTTCGTAGACAGACCAATACCCCTGTACTATTCATCTTGTGGATTTGAGCGGGGTCATGGTTTTTTTTTTCACGTTCAGACGGACTGCCATGAGAAGGGTCTGTCTACTCAAGCAACAGTCTGCCCTTCAGACCATGGATTTACTGACCTATTTTTGCAACATTATATATCATAAAAGTTTGATTCTTCAAACTTTTTACAGAACCTTTGTGAGCCCAAAGTAGTCCTTGCTTTAAAACTAACACTTTCAAGGTATATTTACTCCTCCAGTGTTCATCACAACGAAGTTACACTCCTCTCAACTGTTATAATGGAAGTTCATTAATAAGCCAAGTACCCATCTCAGTTGCATATGCTCAGTGAGGTATGTTGCTCTAATTAGGTTGTAGGCCATTCAATACAAACTTTACCCCCTTAATGTAGAAATGTGCTGAGGTAAAACATAAACCTTTGAAAAGAATTGTTGCCGAAGACAGCCACATTTATTAATAGATTTGCTTGTATTTGTCATCATCTACATGCTATACTCTTCTAATATATCCATGAAACTAGTTCGAGAAATTGATAAATATGAAAATTTTGGTTATGGTTACCTGGGTAACTAAACAGGTTGAATGGAGGGAGAAAGGACACTTCCTGAGTTGAATGACCTCTGACCTCAATTAGCATGCCTCTGGGCTAGGTTGAGATAGCGACTTGGCTTATTATTAACTCTTTAAGTGCTAAATTTTGGATGGAGTCAACAGCTTTTCTCTAATGTGCGCTGAGAAAAGCTGTTGTCTTAGAATATTTTCTCTGGAACTAAAGGCATGCTGTTAAACTTTAAGTTTAACTGGGCTTCACTGTGTAGCTTCCCATAATATCTGGGCAGATTTGCTAATTTGTGCACTTCTGAAACTCCCCAGGTAGTGCATTGAATTTAGGGTAAACATGGTTTATGGGCATTTCTCAACTGCCCACCAGATGGTCTGAGGATTACAATTCTGCCCATTAGCCACACAATACATTACTATACATATACATATATATATATATATATATATATATATATATATATATATATATATATATATATATATATATATATATTTATATAAAGTTAGGACTCAGCTTCAATGAGGCCAGACCTAGTAAGCACCACTTCTGACACAAACATACATACACAAATGCTTTTCAGTGATTTGGTGTCCTATATACATATTATGCCTCAGATTACAGAATCCATGTTCATAAACAACCAGCAGTTATTATGGTGTTAGCAAAACACATTCCCTTGTCTTAAACAAGAAAATGCAGGTATGTGACGTACAAGGCATATTTCCACTACCTTACGACTTTGCTTACCCTATTTCTCCATACAGTGCAGCTGCTCTAATACACTTAAGTGTTCACATCTTGCCAGGCAAACAAAAAGGTGAGGAATAAGCCTCAATATTCTACATATAACCATTTTTGTGGCATTATGATATTCAAAATGAAGTTCCAAAATGGAGACTTATTTTATCGTAGTTTTTTAAGTGACTAGGGCACTCATTCGGAAGAATATCCAAATTTTACACAATTCAACAAGAATAAGGTGTGTATCATAAGTTGCTCATTTGTGGACATGTGGTCATATTTATTCTTATTTTTGAAACTGACTTTCCTGCATGTTGTGAAATTTATCCAACCCAACAGAATGAAATAAAGGAACTTAAAACAACAACAAAGTGAACATACTAACATGCATATTTGTACACACTGGGGACCTTCAATAAGTGAATATACATGTATAATGATTTTATCCACAGTTGACTCTCTTCTTATAGGTGCTAAGACCTCAAAATAGTATCAATGATATGACTTGACAAAGGTTTGAACCGACAATATTTCAAAGATCACTGACTAAACCACATTGTAATATTACAGTTTCTAAGTGTGAAAGAAGGAACGGCTTTCGACCTACTGCTGAGTTGGTCGTTAGATCCTTTGCAAGTCTGGCCAGCTTCTTCAAAGGGCATGAGAGTTGGCAGATTGCAGTTGAGTCTCCTTATAAATATTTCTGGTGGTGAAATTGATCTCTGATTGGTTGTCTGGTTGAGCCTCATTGGCATGATCTTATTGATTGGTTACTCTTATCGTCATTGAGATGTGCTCAAGGGATGATTGGTGGTTGAGAACAATAGGGTCTAGGGACCGTCCTGAAAGGAGGGGGAGAGGGGGAGACTGTTGGGGACAGTGAACACTAGGAGAGCCAAAACGCCAAGAAAGGGCCACCCTTGGTGCCTTTTTGCCGAGAAATGCTGAGCAAATTTGTACAGAAATCCTTTTCTCGGCATCTCTCAGCAATTTTGCCGAGAAACTCCAAAGGTCTATTGCAATGCTACTCTTCCCTCGTCTTTTCTCGGCAAAAATGCCGGGGTATGGATTGGAGGCTTGAATACCTTGCCGTTTTCTAACATTCTAGGAAGAAGATATACATAAGAAGTATTTGTAGGCATTTTTCAAGGTAATGCAAAACAAGACAGACACCATATATCCATTGTAGAACACAAAAGACTGTACATACTATTTATGAGAATCACTGATACCTGCTGGCAAGTGACATTTTAACCCAGTCAAGGAATATGAGCAATGCAAACCCTTCATTCAGATTCATACAGGAACATTTCATACTCCCCAGTGGTGTCACCGCAGGGCTTCATCACTAGGTTCAGTATGCCAGTCTCCTGTTTGGTCTAAGGAGTGGGTGTGTCTTGGTGTTGGCTCGGTCTCTGGGGGGGGGGGGGTGGAGCCTTGGGCCGTAGGAGTTGGAAGTTGATTGGCAGCTGTAACATCTGTTGTGTGATCAGGAATATAAGCCCTTTGTTGGGTAGGCCCACCATAAAGTATCTTCACCTCCATCTTCAAACACACTGGGTCCTGTTTGGTGGTGTGTTGGTTGTTCCATGAGTTTTATTTCCATTAGTGCTGGTGACAGTGAATGGCATATCCACATTTGTACTGGTCGTATTGATGACTCATTTCTTACGTTTTCTTGTCAATAAGTAATAGGGGTGTCTCTGTTTCTGAGTGAATGTCAGAGGCCTGATGGCCTAGTCATAGTACTGGGTGGCAAACCCCAGTCTCCTTCCCTGACTGCTGTCATAGCGCCTGCAATCTGCTCTACCATGTGACCTTGGTGGTGCATCGCCACATGATTGCGGACATATTCAAGTTGACAGAAGCCGAGGCCGCAAAAATTACATTGGTGCCACCTATTGAGGTTACGGCGGCTGTTGAAATGAGCCCCAGAGTCTGTGCAGATGAGCATTTGGATGGGCCTGGTAGTAACATGTCTCTTGTTTTCTGTGACGCCTATCTGTCTACTGCTGTCTGTCGCAATGGTGTGCTGTCATTCATGAACATATTGTGTGAAGTCAAAAGGGTCGGGGGGTGATGACAGAAAAGTGTTGTAACGTCAAACTGGGTGGTTCCAGTGTTGCCAACCTGCTGAACTTAAAATCTGGGAGATAAAGAGTAAAATTACAGGAGACTGACAAATTAATATGAAATATAGAAGGGAAATATTGGTGAAATTCTGGGAGGTTACTTAGAATTGTCAAAAATCCACACTTTTTCAAGAATTTTCAGCATAAAATTCCGGGAGTCTCCCGGGAAATCCGGGAGGGTTGGCAACACTGTGGTTCCCTGGTTGGGGGTTAGTGACTGTGACTTAGGGGATTCCCCTGGGGTGGGGGAAAGGTGCATTAGCCTTCTTCCCACTGGTAGTTTACAGTTTCTAGGTTTGTATCATTACAGGAAAAGTATTGGATAAATGCATATAAACATTTAGAATCCTGGCCACCTGCTGAATGTCAAATTTTGCACAAGTACATCACTGCACGGCTGACTCCAGGTACACAGTCAGACTCTGCTTGTATTAGTCACTTGGCCACTTGAGCTTGAGCATGTACCGCAACATGTTCTGGCTCTCCTTGTAGATCAGATATTCACTTTGATCAAATTCACTTTTTCCATCGTAGCCTGGCTGGGACACTGGTTTACCTTGTGGGACTTTTACTTTATGCCCTTCAAGGGTCAAAACTGTGTCTTTCTTGGGATCTGAAAAACACAGAACAAATATAAATTTACAACCAAGGGACAGGGTCGTCTGATTCCTGATTGTTGGGAAAAAAAGTGCACTCATCATCCAGAATCTCTGAACACCTTGGCAGATCACATTTTCTGCTTAACAGTCCAATCTCAGTGTCTTCACTACACACATTGGATGCAAAAATACACCCATGACTACTAGACCTGCGGCATAGAGGGCCCTTCGGGGGTCATACCCCAACCCGTGGTATAACAAGTTACAACCTATATTTTCTTATAGGTACATATGTCCTCTTCATGAAAAAAAAGTTTGTGGAATCTGAAAAGCGTTTTGCCATATATATTTCTGCCCGTTTCCATGACAACCTATGCCATTTCTGAGACAACTAAAATTTGTCCTTAAAAATAATAACTTTGGTGATACTGCTTGTGGAAAGGCTAAATAAACACCAAACTGTGCTCAATTGCTCTAACATAGTCACAAAATACAGGGTTTGTTCAAAGTGCCTAATTATCATATGTTAATTTATGCAAATATATGAAATTTACATCGAAATTAATTATTGTGCAACGGATTACATACTGTATTTACTAAGATATAGTTTCGTTTATTTAAAAAAGGCAAAATTATTAGGAACAGTACTCATACAAGTTTTATTTATCATGTTTATATGAGGATACCATATGCATATTAATTAATATGCTAATACGGCTATCATGTGTCATCTTCCCTTAGGGAACCGTCATAACAATTGCCAATACAACTGATCAAGTAAGATAGTACTTTGTACCATGTTTTCACACCTACACGTTATTTACCGTGAAACATCCCATGGAGTCCTGCAACACAGCTAATGTATCTCTGGCATCAAACTATAATTCAAGATGCCTTTTAGTAAAGGAAAACAGTATATGTACATGAACACACTAAATACAGAAAGCTGATCAATGATGGTCACAGTTTGGAGATTCTACGCTAAGATTCAATCATCATCTTCCTCATCATCACTGTCTATTTCAGTGTCAAAAGTGTCATTTGCACACTCATGTCCACGGCATGCACATAATTCTGTACAATTAAGTCCTGTCTGCAGGCAATGGCACTTTCTTGCGACAGTACACTCAATATCGGTGCAATACATATGAGTCAGGTTGCGGACTTCCAGTGGGGCTAGCTCATTGGTATACATCAAAGGCTTGAGGTAGCCATCATTAGACATTTCCCAGCCGTTACAATTGTTACCCCACACTTTAGGGTTAGCAATATGACTGTTGTATTGGTGTCTTTTTGTCTAAAACCACTTCCTAGTAGTCATTACGCTATTCCGCAGTCCGAACTCTTTATTCTCCCTAAGCTAACATGTCCCTGTCTAACCTATATACATATAGACGTACTATTGTCCAAATTGCACACGTTCCTCTGTAAAATTTTGATATAGGCTGTATCAGCCGAAATAAATTAAAGGGTCTTCGGCGGGTAACTACTCAACATGTTTCGGAGCCTTTCACCCGTACAAGTCTCTCTGAGTAGCGGCTCCTTGTCTGAGCTAAATATTCAGCAAGGACAATCCACATAACAATGAATAAATATAAACATGGCAAATGATGAATTAGCTAAATACGTGAAGTTTTGCTTATAAATGCAGACCTTCATTATGAAAGAAGAATGCCTGGCAAACAAACTATAATTACCAAATTTGTGTAGTACAGGTTCTGTTAAGAACAATTTGACTTACCCCTGAACCAATATGTACCCTTTCTAGCTGGACAGCTTATTCTAGTTAAACCATCTGCCAGTGTTTAACTGAAGTGGAAACAAGCTGGGGCATTATATTCAGTCCCAGTGATTGTAAAATAAACAGTTGCAGCTAGCCCACCTGTATAAACCAAGGGAAATCCTAACAATGACTGCAACAATGTACATCCTGCACCAGAAATGTAAAACAAACTCCATGATGACACCTACTCCTCAAACAATTAAGCTCTATTTCATTGCCAACCCTGAGTCAATGTATCAACGTAATGTGTCAGGTTTGTGATATTTGAAAAAATACTGTCACTTTTGAGTATTTTTTTTTTCATATTGAGTAAATGTGCATTTAGGCATGTCAGAAAAGAATGAAAGTCATGAGCATTTATGCCAAAAACATGTTATCAAAACAATTTTTCTTAATAGGATTTTAAGTACAATTAAGCAAACATGTAACTGTCGTAGGCCGCTGCTTGCTACCGATAGTCATTTGTATTTCAGTCAAGAGAATGCAATGAAAATATTAACCAGATATCAAGTACAATTAGGCAAGCTTGTAACTGTCGTAGGCCGCTACTCGCTACCGATGGCCCCTGGGGGTTTAACCTAAGAGAAAACAAGCTAGCCTAAAATGTCTGAAAGGTGAACATTAAAACAGAATGATGCCAAAAGATAAAATTAAGTCGAAAAAAAGGCAAGTATAAAATCTCTAAAATTATTGAAGCCAAACTTTCTAACCATCTCGGGATATTTACAGCAAAATGTGTAGAAATATTTGATCAAAAGTACATCTTTGAATCCTCCTGACTCAAGTTTATTTTAAATAAAAATTTGGTTCTAGATGCAAAGTCCTGAAATTTAGAACAAATACGACCAAATCTCAAAGTCTGTGAAAAAACGTATTATATCCAATAGTATCCGAAATTATACTGTCTGGGAAAGGATAATTAACTACTTCAAAGTTAAACTCATCTATTTTGTGATAGACTTTAACACAACACCTGTCATTAGTGACCTGAATATCCAAGTCCAAAAACACATCTCTGAAACCATCTGAATTGTTACCCTCCAAAGGGATATCTATTGGGTAAATTTCTTTAACAATTTTACTGAAATTTTGTACATTTACACAAGCAATGTCATCAATATATCTTGCGTTGTTTGATAATTTTGTAGCCATTTTTTAAAGTCCTTTTTCATCAGTTTATCCATATACGTAAATTCAAGCCAGGTTAAGTACAAGTCTGCCAGTAAAGGGGAGTAGTTGCTACCCATTGCAATGCCTTTTATTTGTTGAAAAACCAATGGTCCGCATTGAACAAAAGTATTATCCAAAAGAAATTTTATAGCATCCATCAAAGTTTCAACAGTGTACGATTTAATGTTACTGTTTGAACATTTGTTGTCTTATGCTTTCTTTGTATATGAATTCATATTAATGTATGGTTTACCATTATGGTTAAACATTTTGCTCATTAATTCTGAAAGTGAACTTTTGACTTCATCTATAGGTAGATTTGTGTGCAGTGTAGAAAAATCAAAACATTTGATATTTTTAACTTTTACATGTATAATTTTAGATACAAACTCGGAAGAATTGCTAATACTCCAAAAACAATTTAATTCACTGTTTCTAGAAATTGCATTACAGTATTTACGAAAATGATTCCTAATTGCAGTCAAACACAATGTTCCTTCTTTTGATAATTGTTTTCTTGTACATTTTGCAGCACCGTCTATGAATCTAAATTTAAAAGAGTTTTTATGTAATTTGGGTATCCAGAACAAAAGTGGAATAGAGGAGTCCTCTTCAGAAATTTTGATATTAAAATTCCTTTTCGTCTCATCTTTATGTGTATCTATCAAATTATCAATGGATTGTTTGTGTAATTAATATACGTCATTTCCTCTCATGTCTGAAATATTGTTTATACCAAGTTCTTTTTTCAAAACAACCAGATAATATTTTTTGCAGATGGTCCCAAGATTGTTCCCTGCCTTATCTATGTTAGTGACTACAAAACTTTCTTGTAATTCTTTGACTGCTTTTGAAACTTCAGGTTGTTTTAGATTAACCGTATTGAAATTCTGAATGTGGGATTTGTAACAATAAATTCTTTTTCTAGAGACTTTTTTCAAGTTTGATACCCATCCTTTAAATTTCTGAAATTATATTTTTTCTTTCTTTGCCCATTTCATACAGTAGGAATCCAAAGCATCACATGTATCCTGAAAAATACTGTCAGTGTTCAACTTGGGACATATCCGAAAATTTGGTACCTTTTTTCATAATTTCTTTTAAACTTGAATTTTGTATGATATCCAAATTACCTGTAAATACATGTTTGTGGTATGCATCAACAAAATCAGAATATTTACTGTTAGACATACAGTCACAATTTTGATTCGCTGCGATATCTTTAAGAGTAATTGAAGCCAGAAATTCCTTGTAATTCATTATACTTTGTCCAATATTGTTGCCATATTTAAATGAAATGATGGGGGGGGGGGGGGTCTTTTATTTTGCACTCCTTTGGAATCATGTTATGAACAAATTTCAATTTGAAAAGGGACTGAATGTTTAGTGAATCAATAATTTTGTGTTTGAAAGGAACGCTGCAAAACATTGGATCTAACTTTTTCTTATTAGAATCTGGTTTCCCAATAGTTGTTGTGTAAGCGTACACAATTTCACAAATTTTTTGCGGAAATGTGTGTTCTGAGTCAGTAAGACCCAAATATTCATTAATTTTTGTCATGTCTCGAAATGATAGTGCTTTAAGAGCTGTATGCAATTGATCAATGCCATTGTGGCACCAGATGGGACATTGGTATTGTGCCCTTTTCACATGCATGTTGCTCAAATGCATCCTCAGTAGGCGGTAGTTGAGTGGCTGATCGGTCTGTGGTGGAGGCAACCGTATATCGTAGCTTGTCCAAAGTAGTTTTGTAATCAGTCCCTTTTCCTGTGTTGAGAACTTTGCTACATAAACACAGGTATTGAGATTTAGCTTGGCTGGGGGTGGCTTCTTGGATGACGGTTCCAGGTTCATGATTTTAGGTTTACGGTACAAAATTATCTAACCTGCGAATACATTAAAACGTGGGTGTTCTTACCAGGTCCGAGCTTCATTTTAGAAAATAATCCAGTTCACCATGTGTATATTATCAATCATGCAACACATTTTGACAATATGCACAGTCATTCTCAATAACACTGATAATGAGAAAATCACATAGCAGAGTTGGAATCCGACATGGACTCTGGAAGTTAAAGAAATGTGCCCAGATTTGTGCTTTCTGGTGCCCTACAACACAACACACAAATTATAAAATCCTAATTTCAAGATGACATCATTTGCATAAATTTAATGATAGGGTTTCTAAATTGTCTTCACTTCATATTTTTTTTCGGTAATATATATGCTAAATTTGCTCAAATTCCAACAATGCGTTCTGGAGAAAGCACTTTTGCACAAGCTAGCCAGACCAGACACCCCATAAACATAATGCCCTCCCCCCCCCCCCCCCCCCCCCCCCCCCCCCCCCCCGTAGCGGACCCATAAAATTTCAGTAAAGCTGTGAACGAAAAATGTTGATAAGACGATTAGGATTCTATGTTCTATATGCTTTGAAGCACTTTTCAAGGAAATGTAACTTTTTGTATTGGTACAGCACATAATGTGTGATAAACATCTCTAGAATGGCTTCAAAAACCCCTACATTTGAAGCCTAATTTGCATACATATGGTGTCCACTTCATATACTCCAGTAAATTTGGTATCAGTATATCCCTGGGAATATATTACCTTCATCATTTAACAATTACCCCTATTTTTGGTAATTTGGCAACTGCAGTAAACAACATCAACTAATAGAGGCATTTTATTTTGCCAAATAGATGACAAAATTTTGCATATAATTATAATAATAATGATGTTATTCAAAGAATTTTTTAAAAGCGTCAAGCCTGTTGAAAGAGTAAGGTTAGAGCTACCTTCTGTTGAAATTTGGAGTGCTTATCTTCAAAATTAAGGCAGATATTAAAAAATTAGTGAAAAGTAGTCATTTTCCACAAAAATAGAGGTTGCCATAGAAACGGGTTTGTAAACATATCAAAAAACGCTTTTCGGACTCCACAACCTATTTTTCTGTAAAGAGGAGACATGTGCGCACATTTTGATATAGGTTGTGTTTTGTTATACCTTTGGTTGGGGTTGCACCTATTTTTAGGGCACTTTTGTAGCATTTGCCGCTAGCCTATACTGTCGCAGTGTGTTTCAGTCCATGAAAAAGGGTAAATCAGTTTGAATATCCCATGAATGGGAAAATCCATATTTTCTGTGAACTGTTGCCTCCAAAGCAAAACCAAGCTCCATATTACATGTATCTCTGGTACACTTGGTCTGCCCAGAGACTACAATATTTTATGCACAGTCAAGGTAATAAAAGTGCACGGTCAACATTCCCGTGGACGGATGAACCATTCACGCACTTGATCATCATCACCTTGACCAATGACTGTATGTGTGCCCTGTTGCACTGTTGTCTGTTACCATGGTAATCAAATAGAAATTGAGTCACTTTTTCCGCATAAAAATAGTGATTATGCTGCCCAAGGGCTGGCCAAGGTGTGCAGAGAAGACACCGAGATCTGGCTCTTTGGCAGAAAATGTGATCTGTCAAGGTGATCAAAGATGAAGCGTATTTTACATGCAGACAGCATGCAGTCATGCAATAGAGAATCCAGTACGGGTAGCCAATTGAGGATAACATTGGGATCACGAGTTGTTGGATTTTCATGTTTTCGAGAGGCTGTGCAATCCAGCAACGAGTGATGCCAACATTATCCCCAATGGGCCACACATACTCAACTTTCTTTCTTCTACGTCTAACAAGGGCAAATATGCACCAAATCAAAGCTCTATCAGAGAAATAAGTTTGGAAACGATGTCATTTTGAAAGTGGGAGGAGTTGGTATTTTATTGAATGCACCATGGCCTCTCATTGGTTGGTCTACTACTTGAAACCAACGAGTGACAAATCAAATGAAGGATTACAATTGTAAACCTTAACCCTTATACCCATGCAGGATAAGCTTCAGACATAAGGGAAAAGCAGTTATCACTTTCCTGGTCAGAATAGGACTGAATCAACAGCTTACATTAGCAAAGACTGAGCGGAATCCAACTGTGCCACGCAAAGCTATTGACCTAGAATGGGCCATATCATGATAGGTGTTTTCTAGTCCTCAGCAAAAAAGTTTGGTATTTACATGAAGTAAAGAAATTAACTCATTCCATACTATGGTCACAGGCCCTTGGTCAGTGGTTCTGGCACTGCCTGGTAAGTCATGCTGCAGCTGCCCTTGCGGCAGCTGCAGCATGACCTGCCAGCCATTCCCAGAACTACTAACTTAAGACTATAGGCATGTTGGTACTCGAAGGAAAGCTCTTTTTATGAAGAATTTAAATATGCAATTGTCATCTTAAATCTAGGTGAATATACGTAAAAATCAGGGACTGGTATGGAATGAGTTAAAGCAGATGACAATATACATCGAGGTGGTTCCGGGTGATTTGAGCTGGAAACAGTAACCTGGCATTGGCCATTACAGCCAGTGGTTCATAGGCAGCTGGTGGTAGACACCTTCGTTAGTACTGTCCTCCTTAAAAATGTTGACATTTGATAGCTACTGCAACTGATCAAACTATCCGTACATTTTAACCACCAGGGCCTCCACTGGTCAGCATAGATCATCTGACATCTCCAGACCAATCAGATGTGATCTTTATGTTCCCTCACCTGGCTCTTGGCATCCCCTGGCAACCACAGAGTCATAGCCCTTGGGTGGTGCTATCAGAGTGTGATCATCGTTCATGATGTGGTGTTCCTTACCCAGGGCCACTTCACCGAGGAACATGACGGCCACTTCTGTACCTTCCTTGTCCTGTGCTGTATCCACTGTGCAAAAACATTAACATAAATATCCATATATTCTCAAACCAGCCTTGTGCAACATCATTACAGGTTATCCTATGTCCAATAGGAAAGGCCAGAATTAGCTTTTAGGTGTGTATTTGCCCCAATACACAACTGAATACGCAAACTTTTGGAGGGCTAGAGCTGTGTATTCCCATTAGTTTGTATGTTAAAGCAACTTTAAATAAACTAGTCACTTCTGTAGCTGTGGTTATATGATTTTTGTGAGGTATTCAGTTATGCATCTACATTTACTGTCTAAAATTTGATGTTTCTATGTGGAGTAGTTTTCAAGTTATTAAGTTGCAAACTACATTGCAAAGTAATAGGAAAACACAGCCCTAGCCCTCCAGTGACTGCAGTGCCCTCTTTTAGGCAGTTCTTGAACCTTCTGTTCTTGCCCTTGCCTATTCAGTATCCTTGCCTGTATGGATCCCAGAGAGCCTGTATCCTCCCAAGTCCCGAAGAAGGCACGGAGATTACAGGCTCAGAAGAAACCTTCATTTTGACAAAGCTGCCTGCTTGCATGCAAGTAAAAGATTTTCTTTATTTTCATTTCTGATAGACCAAACCTTATGTAGGTTTTCATGCCCTGCCATGCTAGATATAAATCATTACTAAGCAGTTACTATTGCAGATCATCTATAAATTTACATGTACAACACGTCAGAGCATTTATAGTTTAAAGACATTCTTGCATGTCCATTTCATATATGTATTAAACCTACTTACAAATGTAGCCCACATTTACATGAGTCCAATTACACACAAAGTACTTATACAAAACATAAGCCAAGGCCTAACTTTCATGACAAGGCCTACCAAAAATGAACCATTCAATCTATTGAGCATAATAATAATAATAATAATAATAATAATAATAATAATAATAATAATAATAATAATAATAATAATAATAATAATAATAATAATAATAATAATAATAATAATAATAATAATAATAATAATAATAATAATAATAATAATAATAATAATAATAATAATAATAATAATAATAATAATAATAATAATAATAATAATAATAATAATAATAATAATAATAATAATAATAATAATAATTATTATTATTATTATTATTATTATATGGAAAGCCCACACATATTTGTACCTAGATTAGTTTGTCTTTGAACAGACCCAACTTCATTACAAGATAAAATCACAACCTATTATCCAACTGAAAGTAAAATGCAAACTTCTCATGTGAGGTAGAAGGGTCACGTTATTAATTGCGTCATAATAGGAAACTGGTCACATCAATGTTTTTGTGTTCCAGTACTAAAAATATTATAATCTCTCTAAATACCATGGCCAATTCACTCACTATTTGTCTTAATCTATACATCAATTAATCAGCATTGTAAGGTGCGATTCAAAATTTCAAGGCTTCAACAGCCAGATGAATTTACAAACAGGTCATCTGTTAGAAACCATCAAGTATGTTTAGCAGCCTGAAACTCCCAGCATTCATCAAGGGGTGTTTTTATTGTCAGCTATTGGAGTACTTATTCATGTGTGTGTTTTCTATTTATTCTTTTAATTAAAATTCTGGCTGTAGATCACATCTCAGCAAATAGCAGTCCTCTGTAGCTCTGTACCTAATTTATCAAAATTAAACTAGGAAAAGAAAATTTTTGATTCAGAAGGGAGTTTACATGTCTGATACCCTCAGTGGCAGGGACCCAGCTCAAGGTATTTTCCCGACCCAGCAGTAGTTTCTACTCCACAAAGAGGAAACCAGGCACGTACATTGTAGATATCACAATTCAGAAACATGTACTGATAATTAGAATCAGTTATTCATAATACTAAAATTTATGCTATATAGGCCTATGTGAAGGCCTAATTGTCACGTTATAAAATAACAGTCTTCTGTTTATGCAAAGCCATACATAGATTGTACCTTTCATGTTATTTACTGCTTAATTTATTTTAAAGTATTCAGGTGAAGGTGGAGATTTAATGTATCCCATGGGATGCCTGATTCTATATTCAGCATGTCGCCTATCTGGTAATAGACTGTTCTATCAGCTACTGTCTGACCTAGTCTGCATTGACATTCTTAAAATTATCTGTAGTATTTACCTTTATTTTGTAATATATAGGTTTATATATATTTTACGAGAATGAAAAATAGAATTAAAAAAGTGTGAGAGATCCACCCATGTAGCTGTCTCACACACACACACACACACAAATAAGAGAATTATGACAAAACCAACTAGTAAATCTGAAAATTTTTACTTAAAAATTAATTATGATGTAATAGAGTACCAGAATGTATTAAAATTGGCGAACCAAAATTTAATACATTCTGGTACTTCAGTGTGCCAGGAGCCCCCTCCCCAACATAACTGTCAGTGATGATGATGATGATGATGATGATGATGATGATGATGATGCTGCTGCTGCTGCTGCTGCTGCTGCTACTGCTGCTGCTGCTGCTGATGATGATGATGCTGCTGCTGCTGATGATGATGATGGAGGTTAAGACAACAGGAAAACAAACTTTTAAATAATTACCATATCCAGCTGATTTGCTATTTTCGGATGCAAAGTAGATGCCTCTGCCGACTCTGCCCCCACTATGGGGCATTATTCGAAGGCCAGTTTTCAATATGGCTGCCACTACAGCCACACTAGTTCCATGCCACAGCAGCTTCCTGTTGCTGATCGACTTATGGGCAGCAAATCGGTCAGGCTGAAACGTGTACAACAGGTGTGTTAAGTTTAAAGTGTCTCTGTGCTAACTTGAGCAAGAGTTACGCTGATCTAAATTATTATAATGAATTTGGACCCCCATTCCTGATAAAAAGACCTTTCATTCAAGAACCAATGTGCCTATTTTCCAAAATGAAAAAGGAATGGTCAGGTGAACAGCTTTCCTTGTGCTCTCAGGGCACAAGGCACAAAAAAAGCTAGAAGGAAACCTGTTCATCGAGTGTTCAACTTGCCACGGTACAGGTTAAGTCTAACGACTCACAATTTAGTTAGCCCCACTCCACTCAACTTACCATGGTACAGGTTAAGTTTTACAACATGACTTACGATACACTTACCCCCATTCCACTCAGCTTACCAGGTTAAGTCATACATTATGACACATGACACAGTTAGCCCCACTCCACTCAAAATGACCAACAGCGCTTGGACGTTAACAGTTGTGTTATTTGTGTTTTAACAATGTGTCGCTGTAGGATGGTCCGAGTGACTATTTTAGACAAGACCTTTGAGGACAGTACACTTCACATCTGCTGCTTCTCTTGATGCAAGTTGGACACAGAACAACACTCAAACAGCAGTTAAGGGCCAGAATTTTGGCGAGAATCTGAGAATTCATTCTCGTAAAGATTCTCCTAAACTTGTCTTTCTTTAAAAAGAAAACTAAAGGCCAAAAATCGAAATAGATTCTCGCAAAATTTTGCGAAATTCTGGTCCTGCAGTTCCACACCCAGGAAAGTTATCAACAGCACAGACTTTGTATTCTACCTTTATCTTCAAAATGACCTTCCTTTAACCTTTTGATTGCCAATTTTGACAAAAGTCAGTGTGCTCTATTTTGACAAAGCAATACCACAGTCATATTAATATCTTATAAAGTGACCACTGATTCATTTATGTACCTGCATGCATGTAGTTGCCAAGGTAGGCAGACACCACAGGCCCAGGTCCCCAGCTTCCATATGCTTCAGGTACATAAGGCGGCCATATTGAACTTTATGGGACCCGAGCCCCTATAGTTGAAATCCTATAACGATGTCTATATTCCTACCTACAGTGAAGATTATTGCGCCTCAATCTTAAATCAGCACTTGAACTCATTCCACACTTTGGTCACAGGTCTTGGTCAGTGGTTCTGGCACTGCCTGGCAAGTCATGCTGCAGCTGCAGCATGACTTGCCAGGCAGTACCAGAACCGCTGACTTAAGACTATAGGCATTTTGGTACTTGAACAAAAGCTCTTTTCATAAAGAATTTAAATATGCAATTGTTGTCTTAAATCTAGGTAAATATACGGAAAAATTAGGGACTGGTATGGAATGAGGTAAGGGTTAATATCTCCATAGGGGACACTCTAAAGTGCACACAACCCAGAATGGCTTTCCAACACGTGCTGTCTTATGTAGGTCATTTTCACCAAATATAGACTAGGCATTCTTTGAACCATCTGAACAAGTAATACCCCAGTAGAAAAATACCGTTCAAAGAACGCAGTACCCTTCAGCCGCCTTCAATCTCTTTTGCTGTAAGTGAATATGAATAGTGTCCCATAGTATCTGGTATAGTTACCTACACAAATACTACTATTGTACACTTGACCCTTGACCTCAAAAACATTAGGTGAAATATAGAGGTATAACCTTGACTTTCAATAGCCTTCTAGATCACCCTGTGTTGCTTCTTTTGTTTCAAGATTTAGATTTCTATATGCACGTCACTCAGCAAACTTGTGACCCGTGTCTCACCTTGAAAATTAGGTCAAGGTCAATTATGCTTGCAGTGGTGTACTATCATATGCAATTTGAAAGTCCTGTCTCAAAAGCTTCTGAAGTTATAGTGGTAAACAAAACTTCAATGAATAGGTCACTGTGACCCAATTACATGACCTAGTGACCTACTTTTGATTCATGACACATTTTTTGGTTATGATACATGTGTGTATAAAATTTCATGTAACTGACTTAGATACTTCCTTACTTATACCAATACCACCATTGTGCACTTGACCTTTGACCTCAAAAAGTAGGTCAAATATAGAGCTATGACCTCCATTTTCAATAGGCTTCTAGATCACTCTATGAAGCTTCTTGTGTGTAAAATTTAGATTGCTAGTGCAGGCTTTCAATAGTTAGAGTGGTAACGTCACTCAGCACATGTGACCATTGTGTGACCTTGAGAATTATGTCAAGGTCAACTGTGCTTGCACACAAAGTAGGCCATATAGGAGTGTACTATCATGTGCAATTTGAAAGTGCTGTCTCAAAAATTTCTGATGCTATAGTGGGTAAACAAAATCTTGACCTACTTTTGATTCATGATACATTTTTTGGTTGTGATACATGTGTGTATAAAATTTCAAGTAACTGACTTAAAAACTTCCTTACTTATGCCAATACCACCATTGTGCACTTGACCTTTGACCTCACAAAGTACATCAAATATAGAGCTATGACCTCCATTTTCAATAGGCTTCTAGATTGCTCTATGAAGCTTCTTGCGTGTAAAATTTAGACTGCTAGATGCAGGCTTTCAATAGTTAGAGTGGTAACGTCACTCAGCACATGTGACCATTGTGTGACCTTAAGAATAATGTCAAGGTCAACTATGCTTGCACACAAAGTAGGCCATATAGGAGTGTACTATCATGTGCAATTTGAAAGTCCTGTCTCAAAAGCTTCTGAAGTTATAGTGGTCAACAAATTTCAGTGAATAGGTCACTGTGACCCAGATACTTGACCTAGTGACCTACTTTTGATTCATGACACATTCTTTGGTTGTGATACATCTGTGTATAAAATTTCATGTAACTGACTTAAATATTTCCTTACTTATACCAGTACCACCATTGTGCACTTGACCTTTGACCTCAAAAAGTAGGTCAAATATAGAGTTATGACCTCCATTTTCAATAGACTTCTAGATCACTCTATGAAGCATCTTGTGTGTAAAATTTAGATTGCTAGATGCAGGCTTTCAATAGTTACAGCAGTAATGTTGCTTAGAACATGTGACCACTGTGTGACTTTAAGAATTACATCAAGGTCAACTATGCTTGCACACAAAGTAGGCCATATAGAAGTGTAATATCATGTGCAATTTGAAAGTCCGGTCTCAAATATTTCTGAAGATATGGTGGTAAACCACGGGACGGACGGACGGACAGATGAACGGGGCCGGGTACGACAATACCCGTCGGCCTCATAAGGCCGAAGGGTAAAAACTAAATTTCTTCACCATCTTTTAATCTAAATCAGTCATTTTAGTAGGGAACTTATTTTATTACACTACCAACAATCCGCTCCCCCCCCCCTCCTGTTTCAACACAGTTTGGGAATATTTAAGAATTGAACATCCTTTCGATTGTAGTTGTGGGGGGGGGGGGTGACGACAACTGGCGAGAGGCATTTTTTTCCTGACGTCACGCCAGTTGTCATCACACTCAAGGTCCCATAAGTACAATTGAAAGGATAATTATTCAATTGGGACTATTTTAGAATTGAACATCCTTTCCATTGTATTTGCGGAGGGTGATGACATCTGGCAAGAAGCATTTCTTTTCCTGATGTCATGCCAGTTGCAATCACACTCCCACAACTGCAGTTTGAAGGATGTTCAATATTAATCATATATTTACATTAACGAAACATGGTAGGCTACCATAATATTCATGTCTTAATATTTTGTCTCATTACTATTATGATACAAATAATTTGAACAAGTTGGGGGGGGGGGGCATTAGTAGGGCACAAATTTTAGGCCTACCAGCAGAAACCAAATTAGTTGTGATGTCTCTACTGTGCTGTACTACTAGAAGGTTGCTATGATTGCACGTGGACACTTAATTGACTGCACTCACAGAAAAATGAAGGTCCAAAATTTCCTATTCTTCTAATGCTACAGAAAATGCCAAATGTCAATACAGCTGTATACTGATTTTAGCTTGTATGTCTGTTTGACTGTCCGTCTACAGAAGAATCTTCGCGAGCAAACCATCTCATGATTCATGAGCCACATCAATCCCAAATTTACCTGCATTGTACCTTGACACTATTTCTTGACCTGATTAAATGTTGGTGACCTTGACCTCATTTTCACAATCCTAGAGCCCACATGTATGCAAAGTAGTGGTATTCAGTCTGTTGTTCAAAACTTTTCTGGTTGTCACAATCCTAAAAAGTACTTACTTCACTGTGACGTTTTACTTTCCAGATGTCCATGATTTCTAATAAGTAGTCTTCATCATCTTCCCCAGTCTCTTTAAGGTATTTCTGAATAACCTACAAATTATAATAATCATGCATTACTGTACTACCAAATTGCAGTGAATGGTCTACATTAAAAAAATAAAAAAACTGTTTGCCCAAAACCATGCAACTGCAAAATAACCATGCAATTGTATTACCAAATGTCATTGAATAAACAATATAATTAAGATAACTATAAAATTGTCCAGTGAAAATGGTGTTAAAAACCGTATTTCATAGACAATTCTGCATTATGACAACATCCACTTTCAACCAATGAATGAAGGAGGTTTTGTTTGTCCCCAGGTGTCTCCACCTGCAAGAAGTGAATACCATGGAGAAGTTACCTGCAGCTCCACCTGTGGGTGACATGTTCTATTACATAATTATAGGCTTATTAGAATTACAGTCACCCAAACTATTCTTTCTGGTCTTTCCAAGAACATTACAATAAAAGGTGTACAGTTAGCCCAGTGGTAACCATGGCAACATGCTCCTTTCACCTTGACAGCCTGGCTTCGATTCTCAGCCCGGTAAGCAAGAGGAAAGATTTCTCCCACTCTGATGGTGCATGCACAGTGGTTTTCTTTGGGTCCTATGCTTTCCTCCACCTCACAATCATGCAACAAACTATATGCCAACATTTGTCAAACAGAAAGTGATTAATATAGGCTTCTTCTGTTTAGGGATATGTAAATACGACACAAGAGCCACATAGGGGAGGACTCCTTGTCTGTGGTGCTGTCAGTGACCTCCAACAGTCAAATAAAGTGTATCTTTTGGTGCTTTATGTCTGACCAGTTTCACCACTATCTGGGCTCTTCAGAGACTGACCAAAGATTGCTGTGTTTATTTTCACCTGGGTATATAGACGGATCCGGGTAATGATTGTTACATCATGGTTGTAACGTTAAGACAATTGTCTTCACCTTAAACAGACCAACTGTCAAACTGACATGCTGGAGAAGTGCTGGGCCACTTGCAGAAAGCACATGGCCTTATGTTTACACATTGTTTTGTGAGGGAAGTATCATGCCCACTGGTGATGATTCCGTTGAGTGTGGGTTTACCTATCATGGAAGGCCATGTTTAAGATTAAGCATAGGCCTGAAATGGGTCATTTGAAGGTAGAATTATTGGCCCATGAATTCTCATGGTACCTGATATGGAGAACACTGCTCAACACTATATTTAACCCTTTCCCCCTTAAACCGGCCAAAACCGGCTGGTGATCAAATGTCATCTGCTTCAGCGTTTGCAACTGATTTCAACAGCAATGAAAAACAATTTGACTGAGAATGGAAGATGAGCCCTGTCAAGATAACATGCCCCAGGTCAACAGCTTTCCTTTGCATGGGTTGGGCACTAAGCGCCCAACCCATGCCAAGGAAAGCTGTTGACTCAGTCTTAATTCAAGGGGGAAAGGGTTAAAATTTGCAATCTATTGGAGACAGAATGCCAACATTCTGTCAGAAAGCACGATACAGACAATGTCACAGTCAATGGGGCACAGGCAAGTAAACTATAAATTTCTCCTGTTTTGCACTGCATGTAACAAATATCAGTCTGTACATTACAATAATTTTTTATTTGAAAGCAAGGCTTTAGAAAGAAAAATATACATTTCCATAATGCATATAAACAATACCTTCATCATAATGATAAGAAAAGACATACCTCCATATATACAAGGACAAGAAAATTTTTAATGTTTGAGTGGTACCTGCAGGAACCCTGTCAATGTACTTCCCAGACAGTGCACAGTCTGAGTGGTACATGTAGGAACCCTGTCAATGTACTTTCCACATTGTGCAGTCTGTATGAGTGGTACATGTAGGTACTTCTCAGGCCAACAGTTGAACCCATGCCACATGTATTGTATGTGAGTATCTTACCCATCAGTCAACTGTGCCACCTCAAAGTCAAGGTCAGTCACATAGTTACCTTGTACTCCTTTGATCTGGTATCAAGATGTTCAAGGTCACACTGTAGCAGGTCATACTTGGCATCCAACGGATGAGGCAGCTCTTTCGTCGCCTGGAATCAATACAGTATGGATGTATACATAGGCCTGGTCCACTCAACATGGCAAGTCAGATACACTATTCTGCAAGGTGGCAGCACCTGCTTCCTGTGTCACGTAACATTTTCAACCAATGCATGAAACAGGTTTTGTCAATCCCCCAGGTGTCTCCATTTTTATTAACAGTGGATACCTGCAGTGCCACCTTCAGGCAATATGGATTATTGTCTGATATAATATTTTTATTTAGGTTTAATTGCGCAAGATGTGCATAAAAATACATACATGTACATGTGTGTACTGATAGTCTTTACTTACGACATGTTCAAAGTTACCCATTATAATTTGCTGAAAGGGCACTGGGAAGCATTCTGATTTGAAGATTTTTAGGGTGAATTAATCTACACGTAGTCATCTAGTGAAGGCGAGTACGAGTTCTCAAGGTCTTTTTTTTTAGCATTCTAAATCTCTCATTATATGTGTCAATGAGACAACAGATAAAACTACATTTTATCAATTACAGGGACAAGAAAAATAAATAAAAAATCTACATTTTCGTCCACATTAATTGTTTCAGAATATATTACTAATTAAAGGTGTGGTATGCTAAATGAATCTCGTGTATAGATGTTTACTTTCTGTCTATGTTTACCTCCTGATACCCTTTAAAAGTATATATTTTCTGAAAGAAAACATAACATAAAGTTTGATTCTGGTATTGAATATACAATTTTAGTCCTGCTATTTATGAAGTTAAATTTCATTAGAATTCTTGAATTTTGCATAAAATTAAAATATTTAAAAAATTAAATATCAGAATTAGTTTATAGTGTCGAATGAAAGAATGCAAAAATGCTTTCCAAAACTTCAAATTTCCCAAAGAGGAGTAGTTCTAAATCTATTGCTATGTATTTTAATAAGTTTTAAAATTTTAACTTTTTAATTTCGTCACAGAACATTTTGGTTGAAATAAGCTCCTATGCATGTAGGCATAACTCTACATCGACAATTTTGGTGCTAAACAAGAGATTTTTATAGCACAAATACCAGTAACTAGGAAAGAAAAACAACCTGAAAGGTCCCTAAAACCTGAAATAAAAAACCATTACTTGTCTCTGATCAGATTTAGGCTGGTTGGACCAAATGGAGAAGTTTACTATAATTAAAAAGCTGTTCCTCTATTCCTTGAAAATCTTACGTGATAGGAACCCTTCCCATCAATCTACGGACCTGAGTTAATATAAATGTAAAACAGAAAATACGTATGGCAAGCTACATTGAGTGAATTGAAATATAGGGCAAACTAAATAAATCGTTAATGCAAACAACATACAGTTGGGCCAGTTATTGTGTGCTGTCCTGTCAAAACTTGTTTATACTAATAATAGTGAAACCTCATTATACAACACTCAGATATCTGACATATTCACTTAACAGCCTTTATAATACACCTCTCAATGGACTTTATAAAATTCCTTTCCTACTTGACTCTTTTATCTGACATATTAGGAAATCTGTACATACCTTGGCTTTGCCGGTCTTCTCTTTCTGCATAGCCTGTGCCAGCTCAATATCTCCCAGCACCTAGAAGCAGAGCAACTTTACAGTGGTCCCCCTCTTGTAAGGCCACTCTGAAGACAGGCCACTGCCTGGAGAGAGGACACTGCTCAGTGCAGCAGTGATGGCATTTTCATTATATTTATCCTCCTCCAGAGTGGCCACTGCTCTGAACTCATTCCATACTATGGTCACAAGCCTTGGTCAGTGCGGCAGCTGCAGCATGACTTGCCAGTCAGTGCCAGAACCACTGACTTAAGACTGTAGGCATGTTGGTACTTGAATGAAAGCTCTTTTCATGAAGAATTTAAATATGCAATTGTTGTCTTAAATCTAGGTAAATATACGGAAATACCCGGGACTGGTATGGAATGAGTTAAATGGCCACACTTGTGGTGCATTTGGGGTAGCTTTACAAGTGAGGGACCACTGTATATTGTGTCAATCACCCGGCCTTGCGTGTCACATTTTGTAATGTTTTTTTACTTTTTGTTTTAAATTGCCTCCAAAGCAGATCCAGCTGTGTATTATCTCTACTACACATAGTATGTCCCACTCTACTACACATAGCAAGTCCCAATCTACTACACATAGTATGTCCCACTCTACTACACATAGTATGTCCCACTCTACTACACATTGTATGTCCCACTCTACTACACATAGTCTGTCCCACTCTACTACACAGAGTATGTCCCAGGATCACAAATTTTATTCATTTTATGCGTTTCATTTACTTTACTGTCCCACTGGTCATTAGCAACATGTGTGCCCTGTTGCACTGGAGTCTGTTACCATGGCAACCAAAGCATACCAATTGGATATTGAGTCACTATTTCAACATTAAAACAGTAACCAGACTAACTTAATTCACGAAAATTCAGAGCTTTATATGTTTTAAAGTTTTAAATAATAACACATTATACCATTTAGACCACATTACAGCACTTTAGTGTTACTACAATTTTTTCTCTCCGACTTTAGAAAGTTACAGAACATAATCACATATGTGCCGCTACATTATATCATGTTCACGTATTTCAATGCATCCATGTAAAATATTTGGGAATATCAATTATACATTTTTCCATTTGTGTGTGTGTGTGTGTGTGTGTGTGAAAATGATCATGGTGGTTTCACTAGTATCATTAGCAACTTAGACTTTGACCTCCTCCACAATCCTACCAAATTCTGTGAAGATCCGCCAAAAATTAAAGATGCTGGAGTGTTCACAAGAATTTCTTATTTTGACCCCTATATAACATAATATTGTAGGTGGTGTGACCAATATTAAAGGGACCTAGATTTTCATTCACGCTATAAGTCCTGAAAGTTACATTGGGCTAACTTGAAAACTGTGGATGGTATTGCGCTTATAACCCAAAAGTTTACGTATGGACTGACATGAGCCATAATTGTATAAGCTCTGCAACCTTAGGTCAGCAAAGCTAAACCAGAGCTATGCCCGGGGGGGGGGGGGGGGCATGAATGTCTCGCTAGCATTGTAATTGTATGGGTGAGGATTATTTTTGTGCAGTGGTGCCTGTATTGGTAGAATAACATGCAAAAGATAGCACAGTGTTCTTAAAAAAATGTGTCACTGGAGGGGTTATCAAGACAGGTACCACTGTATTTGGTAAAGTTATGAATATGTGAAATGAATAGCAATCTATTTGTTGAGAATATATCGCTCCCCCACCCTTTTCTGAATAATAAATAAATCATCCACTCAAATATGAAAGGCCTATGTAGTGTAGTTACTGAAATAATGCCACTCCAAAGTTTTTCTCCAATGCTCAATCAAGCATGAAGTAATCAATGAAGTGTGACAGTGATGACTCTCGTCTCTGGGGATGATTACAATAAATCATCCACCCAAATATGAAAGGCCTATGTAGTCTAGTTACTGAAATAATGCCACTCCGAAGTTTTTCTCCAATGCTCAATCATGCATGAAGTAATCAATGAAGTGTGACAGTGATGACCCTCGTCTCTAGGGATGATTACATTAAATCATGTAACCAAATATGAAAGGCCTATGTAGTCTAGTTACCGAAATAATGCCACTCCGAAGTTTTTCTCCAATGCTCAATGAAGCATGAAGTAATCAATGAAGTGTAACGTTGATGGCCCACATCTCTAGTGATGATTACAATCAATCATCCACCCAAGTATGATAGCCCTATCTGATCTAGTTAGTGAAATAATGCTACTCCGAAGTTTTTGGTTGACGGACGGACGGACGGACGGACGGACGGACGGACGGACGTCCGGAAAGTGACTGCTTAGTCTCGCAAAGAGCTAACGCTGGCGAGACAAAAACCCATGAGTTTGACAACCCAGAATATGCCACTATGGGCACTATCATGCTTTAAAGTTTTATGATATAGGTGCTAATGCCTGAAAGTCATAACACTACTTACCAACAACATGTCCATCTTTTTGCGGACAGTTTCCAGATCCTCAATGACAGGAGGCCTTTTTCTGCCAAAGCTGTGTGGAATGACTGTGTAAAACTGTGATGTGAGTCCATCAAGTTTCTTTTTCTCTTTTTTCTTAATGGCAGCTTCAAGTTCATCCAGCACTTCAAAGCCCTTTGCTATTTGTCTCTTGGACAATTTGCCAAGAGGCATTTTCTTTACATCTGCAAAAGGGAGAAATGTTTTAATTATGGAAAGTGTGGATTGTTTTCTTAATAAACAAACTTTAACAATTAATCTGTGAGGTACAAGAATATACTTTACATTTCCTTTTGTATTAGTTTTTTTAATCATAACAAGAAGGAACCGCCCATACTCAGCTGACCTAAGCTTGTTCACAAAATCAAAGTTGCTGCTGCATAGACCTTTGTTGAGCTCTAGCTGAGTGCATGTGACTTTTAGGAGTATTTCTAAGATTTGCCTAAAGAAAAATTCATTACAAATATATATTTTATTGGAGCATAAAAAATTGAATTTTATTTAAAAAGAACTTGAAAAAGAACATTGCTACTTAGTGGAGAAAATGCATGATATTGAGCATTAGTGTGCTCATTGACTTGCTTAGTAATCAACAACAAAGGTGCATTTATCTGCATTGAAAAATCATTAAAAATCAGGAATCCACAGCAGTGCCAAGCAGTAAAAAACTTTGTTTGACCTTTTCACAAGGACATATGCACAAAGTTGCAGCTAAATTTGAGTAACGGTTTGGGAAGACAAGTCAAAAATAGCCAACCCCCCCCCCTAAAAAAAAAAAAAAATCATAAAAAAAGGACAAAAAAATGCAGCACTACCAGATGAAGAAAATTAAGAACTAGGAGTCCCTAGGAATGTTCCTGTGTGATATCAAAGCAATTGGGTGATTGGTTTCAGAGAAGATTTGCCCCCCAAAAAACAACAAAATTCATGAAAAATCCAAAAATCAGATGAGCGTGACCATTTGAAGAAACTGGGTAGAGACCCAACCGAGGTACATTGCACCAAGTTTGAACTGAATCTGGCAGACAGTTTCAGAAAAGAAGTTGAAAATGTCAATAAGCATTAGCATGCCCACTGACATGCATAGTAGTCAATAGGAAAAGTACATTTACCTAATAAGTGCCTGTATTGAAAAAAAAAATTAATAAAATTAAGGAATACACAGCAATGCCACATAATGTATGAGTTGTTTGACTGTTTTACAAGGAACATATCCATCAGGTTTCAGTTTAAAATGTGTGAAGGTTCTGGAGAAGAAGCCAAAAATAGCAAAAACAGACCAAAAAAAAAAAAAAAAAACCATAAAAAAAAAAAAAATGAAAAAATTGCAGCACCACCTGGTGAACAAATTAAGAACTAGGAGTCCCTAGAAGTGTTCCTGTGTGAAATCAAAGAAATTGGGTGAGCAGTTTTGTAGATTTTTCATGATTTGCCCCCCAAAAAGAACATAAAATATCCATAAAAAATCCAAAAATCACTGGAGCATGGCCATTTGAAAATAAACTTGGCAGAGGCCCACCCAAGGTACATTGCTAGCAGATTTGAAGTGAATCTGGCTGATGGTTTCAGAGAAAAAGTCAAAAATGTGACTTAGCATTAGAATAAAGACTGATTTACATACATGTAGTTATCTTTAGGAAAGGTGTATTCACCGATAAGTGCCTGAATTGAAAAAATCGTTAAAAATCAGGAATCTACAGGAGTGCCAAATAGTGAACAACTTTGTTTGATCTTTTCACAAGAAACATATCCACCAAGTTTCAGCTAAATATCTCAGTGACAGTTGTGAAGAAGTCAAAAATAGCAAAAACACAAAAAATCATTACACAGAAAAAAAAAATGCAGCACCATCTGGTGAACAAATAAAGAGCTAGGAGTGTGTTCTTGTGTGATATCAAAGCAGCTGACTGAAAAGTGAACTGAGCTACATGTACATGTATTTTCGTTGTTCATCATTAGTGCCGGTTCCTACATGTGTAAGGCAGAGGTCATCCCTATTACAGTATTTGTAAGCCCCAGTTACACAGCCTCCTTTCCACCACAGGGTCAGGAAGGCATGGGTACCTGCCCAATACTGGGTGTATTTTTTACATTTTAAATGTATTAATAAGTATTTCTAACAAACTTCAATTGTACCTATTTCAACATTTACCCACTGTATGATTCCCAAATTTCCAGTATTTTCATTTGAATTCCAAATAACAATTAGATGATATCTGGCGGCTATTTTTATATTTGAGCCCATCCCTTAAATCCCCTTATCTCCTGAACTCCAAATGACCATTAGATGACATCTAGTGGCTATTTTTATAAAATTAATGAATTAACCCACCCTTTCAATACTCTTCATCTCCCTATATGCCATTGACAAGGAACTATTTCTACTTTTATAATTAATAAAACAAACATTTAGACCAAGCAAAAACTGAACCAAATGCACAATAATATAAATCTACCAATTTGTTTTAAGAATATCTCTGCTGCCAGGGAATGCGTACAAAACAAAGTATGTGCACAGTCCTGCACTTCATCCAAAAATGATGTCAAAAGATGCAATTTACCACACCAAGCAACCTTCATGGATCTTTGTATTTATCATTTTATTTCCTTACACACAAAGTTTAACAATGGTAAATTTTTTAAAGCTTCATCAACATTACTCTTTGCAAAGTGCAAAATTTATAGCCAAAAACAGGGTACTACGCATTCTGAACTGTGCACGATGCAGTCCTTTGACCTGCCTTTAAAAAAAAAGACACTCTCATTAGATGTTTGTTGGTAATTATTTATGGGAAAATTGTGGCTGATACATTCGTGCCAGGTCCCTTGGCATGAAGACCATTTTGGAAGTCAAACAGTTTATTTTTATTTGATGTATTAAAGCTGTACGAAATGGTCACTGACTTGCAATACCACTCCTATGGTTACCTGTCTTGAAAATCCCTGTGTGAGGACAAGTTTTCTAATACAGTGTGGATTTTCACGTTTGATTTTCTCATATTGAAAGGGCATTTGTTTTGACTGACCACAATAAAGTGTTCCCCGCTGTCTGTGATGAGTGGCTTTACTGCATGTATTACTTGTATATATGAGGACAGGTTTTGCCGTATATGTAACTAGGAAAAGTTTTACTGACCTAGTTCTAGTTTTGCCATGGACTCTTCCAGCATATCCTCATCAAAGATAAGTTCTATCAGGTCTCGTGTGGGCTTGTCCAACTTGCACTCTGCTGTCACTGTTCTAGGAGCACTGTCACCTTCGTCCAGTGCTGCCAGCTGGTAAGTAAAATATAAAGCATTATATTTATCATTTGATGGATGAATTGGACATTGTCAGTTCTTTGTGGAAAGAAGCAGTTTCTTCTTTCATTTTTGTGATCTACTGGGGGAGCCAATTTGAGCAATTTCCTGAGATACAGAGCAGAGCTCCCTGTTTAGTCCACGTGTCCACTTTAATTTCATATCCATGTATTTCTATTAACTCATTCCATACCAGTCCCTGATATTTCTGTATATTTACCTAGATTTAAGACGACAATTGCACATTTAAATTCTTCATGAAAAGAGCTTTCATTCAAGTACCAACATGGTTATAGTCTTAAGTCAGCGGTTCTGGCACTGCCTGGCAAGTCATGCTGCAGCTGCCGCAAGGGCAGCTGCAGCATGACTTGCCAGGCAGTGCCAGAACCACTGACCAAGGCCTGTGACCATAGTATGGAATGAGTTAATGAGAACTGTAGAAGAAGACCACATGTTACACCTTGGTGCACTGTGTTGGTTTCACCAAGAAAAAGCCTAGATCTGCAGCAGTCATTTGCATGAGCAGAGCAAAAAAACATTACAAAGTATTGCTTACCAAGGCCTTTCATATGGTTACCAAGTACAAAGTCACACCACTCAGCACAACAGTAAGATTAATTTGCTTGTAGAACAACACAAACAGCCAGATTCAAGAATCTTTGCACTTAATACAAAGTGCTACCATTAGAATGAATACTGTACAATACAGATGTACACACACCCATTAAGCGCATGCATGTTTATACACTCGGACTCAGACAGTACTTATTTGACATTTTGTTTACATCCTTTCTGCCCGATCCCCAGGCAAACCAGATTGAGAGGAAATGTGCTCAGATGTAGACAAAATCTAAAGACAAGTCAAACTTTGTGCATTTTTTTTCAACAAGGAAAATTCAGAATTTGTTGATTCAGGCTCACTCAGCAATGAAACAGGCCCCATACTGTGTACCCAAGGCAACAACCATCAGAAAGCCAGCACTTCTGCTGCTTTCAGTCATAAATCCTTAACAAGAGGCCAATGGGCCTTGTGCTCTGCTGACTCAAGGTCATCCACATCAAGTAATATTCTACTTTTAGTTACTTTAAGTTATGGTGCATATATCCTATAAATTTGGTAGGACTAGTTGCATTCTTTGCTGGAATAATGCTTTTATACAAGTTTCAATACATTTCGACTCACAGTTTCTGTACAACTATAGGTGGCACCACCAGTGTCATCCTTGATTGTAATTAAGACCTCCCTCACCATCCACCCAAATTTCATCAAGATCCATATAAAATTGAAGATGTGAGAACATTTGGAAGATTTTCACATTTTGACCCCTATGTGGTGCCACCAATATCATACTTGGCTTCTTTTTTTTATCTGCTTTTAGTTCTGAAAGTTAAATATGTGTCTGCATTGAAAATTATTGCAGTTGTTGCATTTAAAACTCATTTTCATGTACATGTATATATTTTGCCTGGTGAACCTGAATTTTTTTTTTTTTTTGAACTTGAAAAATAGGTCAAGGTCATTCATATCAAAAGATTTAATAAGTCTTGACCCAAGCTATCTTTACTGTAAATTTTGTAATGTAAAAACAGGGTATTGTGAAAATGATAAATTAAATGCCTTTTGGCACATTCTCCATAAAATACAACAGGTGGCGCCACCAGTGTTTCACGCACAATATGGATTTATCTCTGTAATGAACATGTAGTATTATATTCACATCATCACTGCAGTAAAATATACAAGGCCCACCACTAACTACTCACCTCTATCAACTTAATAGTCCCAGGGAGCTCGAACAAGTAGGTCAAGGTCATCCATAATGTGTAACATTCTAGGTTTGAGCAAAAGTTTATGGACCGATGGGCAGACGGACAGACATAACATGTGGCATAAGCTCTGTGACTTTTTATGTCAGCAGAGCTAAAAAAGGCTAATACTTTCATAAATTTTAATTAAATTTTTTCATAAAAATGCTTAACTTTGTATTTTAACTATAAAATTTTAACTACAGCTGTTACAGCCTGTTTTTTTTTTTTTTTTTTTTTAAATTTTTGAGAGGTAAAGATATCATATTCCTTGCAGTAAATGCAGGCCTGGAGCACTTATAAACTTATTGTTAAAAAATTTTAATTTAGAACCAGACTTTGAACTATATACATCACTAGGAACATCATATGGCAGTGATGGGTGGGGGCTGGGGGCTTTATTATGTACAGATGTCGGTGGCCACCAGTGGCGCTAGGTGGTGATCACCACTGTCAACATTCACTGCTTTTTAATTTCAGTTATTTGACTGAAATTTTAATTTTATTACAGTGTATTTCAGACATCATAACTATTAAACTTGTTTCAAAATACTATTTCATTGTGTTTTTACTTTAACAGCTTTGTGCCATCAATGAAATCAGCAAAAATAAAGTAGTCAGATTATTAAATAAACTGCATCTTTTTTATGCACATGTGTATGCAACAGACTAAGACGACCTCTAACTGACCTTTTCTGCTCTTACAGCCACATCCTCTTCTGCCTCATCATCATCATCCATTTCAATTATTGTATACTTTCCTGGAACTGGTGTAAAAGAACCACGGTTGTCCCACTTATTTTTTGTTTTATCACGAAATTTTTTCTCAAAATCTTTAATGGCAGCATCGAGATCTCCATGTGGCTTCAGGGCAGTCACGCCACGCTCTCCCTGAAACAATGACAAAAATGACATGAGCTAAAGCCAATTACCTCAGTCCATACTGAATTGGCAAAGGATTTGGCCAGTGGATTTGTTTTTTTTTTTCTCTCTTTTGTTTTTACATCATGACATGTCATTTATATAAAGATGTCTAATATAATTCTGCATTATTTCTGCCATCATTACCATAAATCTGTTAGCCCAGGACTAGTTCTGTACTCTCCCTGGCTATTCCTTTCTCAGTCTAATGCTTACATATATATATATATATATATATATATATATATATATATTTATACTGCAATTTTCACAGAATGCATTGACTGGTTCTTTTTTCTTTTTGTTAACAGGCTGTACATACACTAAGATCTACTGACTACTTTCCCATAGATGTGGAACCTCCCTCCCTGTCACTGACAAACCGTTCAACTAATCAGAAATTTAATGACCTGAGTGTCACTGAGCAATGCATTTTACTGTGTACCACAGGTGTAAGAGCAACCTTAGGAAAGTTATTCTTTTTACCAGACCAATTAACCCTTAAAGCACTGATTTAATAGAGTCAACACTTTCTTCGGGACACTTTGTGCACAATGTGTGCAAAGTGTGAAGAGAGGAAAGCTGTTGACTAAGACTATTTTTTGCTTTAGTGATTTAGACAAAGCAAGTAGCCAAGAAGAGGCAACTGGAAACTGTGCGACGCGTTTCAACCTGTCTAGGTCTCATCAGGCACTGGCAGGGATTTCAAAATGTTCCATATAGTTAGGGGTAACAAATGCGTTGCTATGCTGTGTACGTATGTACGCATGCGCACCTATGGACTACAGCCTAGTTTCAATTTCGTTACCACGTAACTTCAGTTTTCAAACCTATGTTTGAAATGTTTATTTGCCATATTAGGAAAGTCAACATACTGGTTCTGGGTCAACCAGTGCTGAATACTGGAACCCGTTTACCAGGTGAACTGCGTGTTTTTGCACCTGATGCCCTATCACAGGGGCTAGCAGAAAAATAAATTTTGTTCTGCTGTGGTAAAAAAACTTTAAATCCCTTGGTTTTTATTGAGCACTACTGTGACAATAAATGTACAGTACAGATAATATGGAGAAGAGCTCGATGTAAAAATTTAGCATTAGACAGAGCGAGTGAGCTCATCTCCCCATGAAATTGAGGCCAAAATGCTCAATGGAACACAATTGGTGGATCCAATGTTTCTCTCTCTCCAGGCGTAACTGTTTGGTGCGCTCGAGGAGGGGAGGGGTTTGGATATATTCCAGCACCTGGACTTGCAAATCGAGTCCATTGTAGTCTGGAAGGGCAAAGTGTCTGCCCAGTAGTTGTGAGTCCATTTTGTTCTCAATATAACGAAAATGTTCTCGTAATCTTTCTATGATTTGCCGAAGCGTTTGGCCTACATATTGCATCTTGCAGATATTGCATGTGAGAAGGTAAACTAAGTTTGAGCTCTCACAACAAACTCTGTCAGGAACCACATAGGTTCTGCTGGTTTGCGTACTGGTAACACGACCACTCGTGTTGAAGTGCTTGCAATATCTGCAGTTGTGGCGATGACAGAAGTTTTGGTGCTTTGCACCTGAGACTCCAGGGTGTTGTGGAGGATTTTCATGATAACTGATCCTTGCCTTGATCAGTATATCCTTCAGGTTTTGTGCGCGTTTAAAAGAAAAAAAAAATTTTTTTGCTTTAGACCTGGCTTGCTGGTATTTGAATGAAAGGTTTTTTCATGAGGAATTTGAATCTTTTTTAAACCATTATATGTTTAAAGGTAATGAGAAAACAACTATAGCAGCGATTAGTACTATAAGGATTAACATCTCTGAAAACATCACCTAATTCACTGACAGTTTCTTCAGTTTTTGTATTATCTGACAAGGCCTATTCCAGTTATTGGGATAGATAATAGTTGCCATCGAGACACATGGTGTGGTAAAATTAGTTTGGCCAATCAGAATTAGTTTGGGGGTCAATATTGAATAGCATAGCAACAAAATCCTTGTTCACTCATTCAGACTGAATTATATTTTATTGACAATAATAAATACAATTACTATATTTTCTCAGTCTCCATAAAATGTATATTGCACAGCATTATCAGCAGTGTCAAAATTCTACTACTAGCGTAATTTTGCATACTTTTCTTTTTCTTTCTTTCCAGGTATATAGCTTTTGCATTTATTCCATCACATGTACATGGAATATTTGTTAGTTTAAAAAAATGTGGCAAAAAAAATTGTGTTTCTTACATATTTCCAAGAGTTTAAAGAAAAAACAACTAAATTTTTGAAAATAAATGTCTGTAGTAGTTGTATATGTAAAATATTTTACCACTCTTCCCCATCTATTCCACGTGTAAAAGTCACCATCCTCCATCAGCAGCTGTATGACATAGTACTTGTTGTTGTTCTTCCCGATGTTCGTTTTGTTCAGCATACAGTCATAATCCTCCCATACCTGCAACAGTTTATGGTACAGTGAAAACTCGTTACAATGACACCATCTGTTCCCTTATAAATGTGTCAGATAACTGAATATGTCAGATAAATGAATCAAACAACAAAGAAAATACACTTTTTCCATTCAAAACTTGTGTCATTATAACCAATATGTTGGATATCTGAGTGTCATTATAATGAGGTTTCACTGTACTTGGTGCTGAGACATGACGTAAAGCATAAAGGTGACAAAAGATGATGGGCTCAGCAACACAAAAACAGTGTTTCCGTTATAAATTTTTTATAGGGTCCCAACCTGAAAGAGAGTAAAATTTTTAGCAATATTTTGCAAAATTAACAAAGAAAATAAAGGAAGTTGGGACCCTTTGAATTTTGCTGAGGGGGTATTTCATGTTTTGAAAGGGTAATATATCCCCATTTTGGGGGTTAACGGAAACCCTGCAAAAGGTTCTGCCAATATATACAAATAGTACGCTATATCATATATGATCACACAAGATTCCAATGTCGCAAAGTTTAAGTAATTTCTATGGCAGGTTGCCACATATATAGTGAGTTTCACTTCAATGATAATGTCCATTGAAATTCCCCATAAACATTATAATGAAAGGTTTCATTCACATAAAGGTACCAGCATCCTCAGTTCTGTATTTTTTTTTTTCTGGCAGGTGCTTTTCCAAGGCAGTGGGTGATGACTTGCAAGGCAATTAAACAACCACTCACCAAGGTACAATGTAAGCATCATCTTGGTCAGTATAAGTTACCTGACACTGCAATATCTGTTTGTTTGTGGTATAAATATTTCAATATGCAAATTCATCAACTTCTGCTTGAATGGCACAACACACCACTGAATGTAATAAACAAAGAGTGCCTACCAGAATATCTTTGAATATCATTAACAGAGACTGCCAACAACAATATCTTGGAATATAATTAACGAAGAGTGCCTACCAGACGTCTTTGCATATAACAAACAAAGAGTGCCTACCAGAACATCTTTGAATATAATAAACAAAAACTGCCTACCAGAACATCTTTGAATATAACAAACAAAGGAGTGCCTACCAGAATATCTAAAACAAAGATTGCCTGCCTGAACATCTTTGAATATAATAAAGAAAGAGTGCCTTATGATAAGGAAAGGTTGGCAAAATCAATGGAACTCTTTGCTTGCATTTTAATACTTACAAACACTTAAATTCAAAGTGTTAATTTGGCACACTGCATAGTGATTGCATTGAAGTGCCACTTTACTCAGAGATCAGCTAGGTGACTGGTAGACCTGTGTAGGCCTACTATAGATGCGAAAAGTGTTGCATTGGGTGTAATTATTAGAGTTAAAATTAAGTCTAGCCATGATAAGATAGACTTTAATACTCCCCACCTGCTGATTGTCTGAATTCTATGACCTCTGTCTGTCATCATGACCCCAGCGCTACGCGCTTCGGTCATGATATCTGACATTGGTCATAGAATCCACACAATCACTGGATGGGTTATTAAAGCCAATAGTACCTGGATTGAAAAAAAAAATCATTAAAAATTGAGATTCACAGTAATGCCATTTTGTGAACAAGTTTGGTTGGCTCTTTTACAAGAAACATTTCCACCAAGTTTCAGCATAATCAGAGTGACAGATTTGGAAAAGAAGTTGAAAGTAGCAAAACACACTTTTTTGCATAAAAATATTTTAAAAATCAAAGTGCCACCTGTTAACAAATTCAGGTCTTGAGGTCCCCAAAATTCTCCCTAAGCAATTTCGTATCGATCGGCCATGCAGTTTTGAAGATGATTTTGAAAATTCCTCAACTAAAAAAAAAAAAAAAAGAAAAATCACTGGAGCATGACCATTTGAACAAACTTGGTAGAGACCAACCCATGGTACATTCCCACCACGTTTCAGGTGAATCTGGTCAGTGGTTTTCGAGAAGGAGTCAAAAATGTGAATTGTGGACGCCAACAGATGGATTACAGATGCCTGACCACAACTTAAAGGTGACTGAAAAGTCATCCGAGCTAAAAATGAAATACACGATGTTCTGTATGGTGATAGAGAGCCATACTGGCAAATACCAGTACACTAAAGCAAGCTGGACCTGCATACAGGAAAATCTATGTGAAGAAAGATGTGCACCCTGCAGTTCGCAAAGAGTGGAAATGTCTTAGGGATGCAGAGAGTGCTGAAAAAGAAAAACCTGAGAATGCTGGATGCAACATTCACTTTGACCCAAAACAGCGTATCTTGTTACGTGACGGCATCATTATTGATCGATGGTGTCCGAAGTTTTTTCATTAGATGGTCCAAAAGAGTTGTATATAGGTTCATGGAACATTCATGGTGTGAAAAATAAAACTGAATCAAATATAGTGCTTCAGTGGTTTCTGAAGCACGATGTCGTCATATTGTGTGAAACTCATACTTCTTTACCTTTTTCAGTACCGGGTTTCAAGGTATTTCAAAGCAAAAATGCCCATACAAACCGAGGAGGTGTAGCTCTATTAGTACGGAATTACCTTGTAGACAATTTAAGCTATGTGAACATTGATTGTGAAGATATGATTATGGTTCAAATTTGACTGTTATCCAGAAGCAGTTTTGTGTGGATGTTATTTAGCCCCCGTCGATTCAAGTTACTATTCTGAAAATGTGCTGGCGACTATTCAGGGGAAATGTCTGGAAGATGGTGAAAAATGTATCATTGTTGGCGACTTAAATGCAAGGTGTGGCATGAAAGTGAACGAGTTAGTGCAAAATGACTCCAATTGTAAATATATAGACATTCCAGACCCCGTTGAAAGATCCAACGTAAATGGTGAAAAGATAATACAAATGTGTGCCGACTGTGATTTTCTTATCTTGAATAATCTGCAAACCAAAGCTTGTTGTTTCAGGGGCGCACTAACATTCAGGAAGAAATCAGTATGGATCTCAGAGTTAGATCTTTGTATAGTGTCTCGGGTCCTGATCCATACAGTTATATCCTTTTGTGTGGACCAAAATAGTAAATTGCTATGGAAAGCAATAAATTGGAAGGGAGAATTTGATGAAGACGTGAGAGACAAACCTTTGGATGACTCTTTCAAAGAGCATTTAGAGGAATTGCTTAATCCGCCAATTACAGACAGCCTTGATATTGAGAGTCTTACAATGGATGCGACAACTATTCCTGTCTTAGACAATCCTATAGAATACAGAGAGCTTGCTGAGGTTATTCAATATCAGTTAAAGCCAAATAAAAGTTGCGGTCCAGATGGAGTTAGCCCGGGCATCTTTAAGCTATTACCAGCGGGATGGACACTCTTTCTCACAGCTTTATTGAACATTATACTTGTGTCTTCGTATCCAGTTACCTGGACACACGCGCGTCTTACTATGTTGTTTAAGAAAGGCAACAAAGCCGTGTGCGATAACTATCGTGGTATTAGCATTCTGAACAGCATTGCAAAGATATATGACTATGTTTTGTATAACAGACTCACTAAATGGTTCACTCCCGACCGGAAGCAAGCTGGGGAATTGCCCAGACGGGGCTGCGTGGAACATATTGTTACACTGAGGCTTTTAATGGACCTACGTGTTAAGAAAAAGACAAAGCTTTTTGTAGTATTTATTGACTTTTCGAAAGCATATGACAGAGTACCAAGGCAGGCGGTATTGAGGGTCCTAAAGTGCTTGGGTTGTGGTATAGTCATGTTGTGCGCACTTGCGTCACTGTTTAAAATATCAAAGAGTATCCTTGGTTTAGCCATTATTACTGCTACGGTTGGGGTCCGACAAGGTTCTCCAATGTCATGCTTCTTGTTTACGGTGTTCGTAAACGATTTAATACGTAGCTTTAAAGAGAAATGTGGCCTGGACAGTTTCTTAAGGTGGCTTCATGTACTTATGTTAATGGACGACACTGTCATATTTGCATCCTCTCGGGAAAAATGCTATGAAAAACTCTTTGTCCTGAAGAACTATTGTAACTCATCCGGCATGGTGGTTAATGAAGGGAAAACAAAGTTTATGGTTATAAATGGAAATCGATATGATAAGGAACCTATTGTTGTAGGTACACAAGGAAGTTTTACAGTTCATCACTGCGATAGTTACACATATCTAGGAAGTATTTTTACATCTAACAGCAGCACTTTGTCAGCCGTGAAATTGCACGCTCAGTCCATGAGAAAGCATTTGCTAAAGTTGGTAGCGTTCTTCAGTAAGAATAATAGAGATATGCCATGCATTGCAAAGAAAAAAGTCTTAGATGCGGCTTTCATGTCGGCCATATTGTACGGCTGTGAGAGCTGGCTTAATGTTAACCTTCAAAAGGTTGAGAGTTTGTACTTTAGTGCTATAAAATCGTTTCTGGGTGTAAGACTGACAACAGTAAACGACTTGTGCCTAGTTGAGGCGGGTTATCCTCCGCTGAAGGATTTGGTCATGTTTAAACAAAGAGAATTCTTTCAGAATATGCTAGCAGATCGCCATGGGATGGAGGATGATCCACTTATGTTTGTCTTACAGTTATCTAGAAGTAGTAATACAAGCACAAACAAATATATAGACCAACTCTTACGTCAGGAGGACATTGTGGGTGATGGTATGAGTAGATTAAGGGACAGAATAAACAGGTCAGAGAGATCTAAATTTCTTTTATATAAAGAGATGAATCCATCCCTGAGCAGCCATATTGCATACAGTAAAGATCTCAGTAATCACATCCCAGAACATTTAAGGATCTCATTTACTAGGCTGCGCCTGTCTTCCCACAGGTTAAGGGTAGAAACAGGACGCTGGTCCCGAATTACCAGGGACCAAAGATTGTGTGACTGTGGATATGTGCAGGATGAAGCTCATGTTATCCAGTGGTGCCCACTTGTGGATGAAATTCGAGCTAGATATTCAAGGCATTTGTCTATATACCCAGAGAGTGTTATTAACGCCAGAGAAGAAGACGATTTCAAATTATTTCACGAAATTCTGGCGTACTTTTAATAATATGGACTTATGCTGGACTGATAAGCATTAATGCTGGACTTCTCATTCAGGATTTTTGTTAGATTTGAATGCCTGTCTCTTAAATATTAGTTATGTTATGCTTTGTCTGATTTAATTATGGTGTTACAATGTATTTGTTTTTCGCTTGTTCTGTACTCTTTTGGACCGTGTGTCAATAAAAAACTACTACTACTACTACTAGGAGTCCAGTTTTCATTTTGAGGTATAATTTGTCATTACAAATTTACATGAACTGTAATCATTGGGGTTCAGTCAAAAATATTATATAGGCCTATATATTTATATATTTGTTAATATTATATAGATTCTGCTCACACTGCAGCAGTCACTGAGGGGGCAAGACTGATCCGGCTTGGCATTCTTCTTTTTTCCCTTGTCTCCTTTCTTAAGAGCAGCAATAGCTTGTTTCACTGTCGACTGTCCCGAAGTTCCAGCACTTGTCTTTGCTTTCTTGGCAGGGGGTGCAGGGGCAGCTCCACGCTTGCGTTTTGGAGGCATTGTCTATCAATTATTCCCCACTCCAACTGCAAAGCAAAATGCAGATTTAAAAACTAAATATATACAGAGGCAACACACAGCATCAAATACAAATTTCATATTGTGAACAAAACATGGCATTCCAGGACAACGGACAAGGGCAGACAACAGAACAAATTTAACCCTTTGAGTGCCAGTCACGGCTTAAGCTGTGCTGATGAAGCGGGATTACTGTTATGATTCCAGATTCATATTCCTCATTAAAAGACCTTTCATTCAAGTACCAGCATGCCTATGTTCCCAGTGAAAAATTTGGTCCAGGTCAACAGCTTTCATGGGGCACTTTCCACGCAATGTGTGGAAAGTGCCCCAAGGAAAGCTGTTGACTCAGTCTCTAAATTGGCTCTGTAAGAGTTAACAATACGGCACTTTCATCTTAGCAGTGAGGCTGCTCCGACCAGAAAAGCTTAACTCATTCCATACTATGGTCACAGGTCTTGGTCAGTGCCAGAACCACTGACTTAAGACTAGACATGTTGGTACTTGAACGAAAGCTCTTCTCACGAAGAATTTAAATAAGCAACTGTTGTCTAAATCTATGTAAATATTTGGAAAATCGGGGACTGGTATGGAATGAGTTAACATACTCAAGAGGGCAGTATCTGTACGTTTGAACAGGTCCATGTATCAAACAGAAAATGTGTTGCTCTTGCAAATATAATATTCATTCAGGGACCACTGGTGCCATTGGCCAATTATGTTTCATTCATTTCGCTAGAGAAATTTGCGAATGGCTTATTTATTTTAATATGAATTATATAAGAGTTAGGTCTGATTCCATGTAGTGACTACTGTTTTATTTCCCAGTATTTGGCTACAAATTTTGAAGGCCTATATCTGTCCCTGCAACTTTTTTGTTTTGTTTAAATTTTCAGAAAAGTCACAGTCATTTTCTCTTAACACCAACTGTGCTGGAAGTCATCATGATGTTTATAATAGTTAATGTTTAAGAATCACCAGTGCCACTGCTAATGCTCCCAGCAGGTTCCTGGCATCAAGGCTGATGCATTAACTCATTCCATACCAGTCCCTGATATTTCGATATATTTACCTAGATTCACATGTAAGACCACAATTGCATATTTAAATTCTTCATGACAAGAGCTTTGTTCAAGTACCAACATGCCTGTTGTCTTAAGTCAGTAGTTCTGGCACTGCCTGGCAAGTCATGCTGCAGCATGACTTGCCAGGCAGTGCCAGAACCACTGACCAAGACCTGTGACCATATTAATGAGTTAATGGTCTTGCCAGAGAACAAGTCAATTTAGTTGCAAGTATATGTACATGTACGTGTCATATTTGGGCTGCATTATTGGTCCAATGATAAAGTATAGACAGAATCACATCTGACACAATGACCAGTACATACAGTGAAACTTTAGTATGGGTGACAAAGTGTTAAGTTGGTTAGCCACAAGAATTCAGCTGACTATTAGAAATATGTTCTGTATAGCCCACTTCCATTTATTTTACTTGCCCACCAAATAAAATATTAATACAATGGAAAAATAGACACACACCAGCAATTCTACATGTATTAGCATTAGCAACACTACATGTACTAACAAAATGCAATTCCCAGTAAATGCTGAACTATCAGGACTAAAAGTGGTCTCTCTCTCTCTCTCTCTCTCTCTCTCTCTCTCTCTCTCTCTCTCTCTCTCTCTCTCTCTCTCTCTCTCTCTCTCTCTCTCTCTCTCTCTCTCTCTCTCTCTCTCTCTCTCTCTCTCTCTCTCTCTCTCTCTCTCTCTCTCTCTCTCTCTCTCTCTCTCTCTCTCTCTCTCTCTCTCTCTCTTTCTTTCCCCCCCCCCCTTCTTTACCAGCAAATTTGTCTGACACTTTTCTCGAAACTGTTATACATAGAAACTCCAAACTTGCCATGATTGTACCTCCATACAAGGAGCTTGACCGTTTTATACAGAGGAATGAAGATGTTTAAAATTATGCAAATTAGGGGCATTTGAAATTTTAAATCTTGAATATCTTCAAAAGTATAATAGATAGAGATGTCATTCCAACTTCTACTCGGGGGTTATTGACCATTGCGCATCTAATGAATTTAGAACAAACGTTGTAGCAATTTAAATTATGCTAATTAGCAGCATTTGAAATTTTTAAACTTGAATATCTTCAACACTATTATGGATAGAGATGTCATTTTAACTTCTACTAGGGGGTTATTGACCATTGCGGATGTAATGAATCTAAAGCAAAAGTTGTAGCAATTCAAATTATGCTAATTAGCAGCATTGGAAATTTTAAAACTTGAATATCTTCAAAACTATTATAGATAGAGATGTTATTTTTACTTCTACAAGGGGATTATTGACCATTGCGCATGCAATGAATCTAAAACAAAAGTTGTAGCAATTAAATTATGCTAATTAGCAGCATTCGAAATTTTCAATCTTGAATATCTTCAACACTATAATAGATAAAGATGTCATTCCAACTTCTACTAGGGGGTTGTTGACCATTGCGCACCTAATGAATTAAAAATAAAAGTTGTAGCAATTTAAATTATGCTAATTAGCAGTATTCGAAATGTTAAATCTTGAATAACTTCAAAGCTATAATAGATAGAGATGCCATTCCAACTTCTACTCCTGTGTTATGGAATAGTTGTACATCGCCATACCAATATGCTTTGAAGACACACACACTGAATTTGCTGTGCAGCAAATCATCTTTTCTAGTTATTATCTGTATCTGCCTCAGCTGAGGTATGAGACCTGCAAATTATACAGCAACAAGGGTTTTACCTTTCACCATGTTTGCACATGGTTCCAACCTAATACCTTCATAGTGTCATTGTTGAATTTATATGCAGTGAAATCTCCCTATACCGAACACCCTTGGGACCGGAAAAAAGTGTTCAGTATAGTGGGGTGTTTGGTATAGGGAGGTTTGATAGCATTAAAAGTGTATATTTAGGACCGAGAAATGGTGTTCAGTATAGAGAGGTGTTCGGTATATGGAGGTGGTCGGTTAGAGAGGTTTTTACTGTATATATATATATATATATATATATATATATACACCAGGACAATAGTTACATTTGGTCAATATTTAAAAATTGTAATGACTAGAAATACATGCAATTTTGATTAAAAGGCAATCAGAGGTTGCTGGATTGATGCCCCCCTTGCCTCAGTTATAACCATCACAGGTCTCATTTTGGAATGACTGTAGTCAATGAAAATAGGCTATCACCGTGATCCAGATACTTGACCTCATGACCTACTTTTGTTTTATGACACACAAATAGTATAAGAATTATAGCTCAGACACGATGTTACCAGAATATCTCACTGTGATAGCAAGACCAAAGGCCTATATCATTCAATTCACTCTAATTAAGTGATTCTAACTATGTCTTACGTCAAACAGAGGCAGTGTACTTAATGTATTCTAGGTAAATGGAGGATCTGATGAATTAATATATGTATTAACATGTATGTTATGTGTGAAGGAGAATTCTGCACAAAAAAAAGTTTCCATTTTTTTAGACTTTTAAACTAACTTTAAGATCACCCTTATCACACATCTTGCTAGTGACATACTGTCATGCTTTCTAAAAGGAAACCCGGCTTACCTATTGAAATGAATGAATCTATATTTGAAGCTGTCCATTTATACATGTACATCATTCAAACTTGTAGATTTCACTTCTAATTCCTATCCCATTTGCTCCCGGGACCTACCACACCCTATACCGTATCTCTATGCATGACTTAAATTCCCACTCTCTTATTACTTTTATTATTATTATTATTATTATTATTATTATTATTATTATTATTATTATTATTATTATTATTATTATTATTATTATTTCTGTAGCATTGAGCAAAAATATGCCATCATTTGCAGCGAAATGTATCATATTTTATCCTCGTATTGTACTGTTTATTGTGTGTCTTGTATATACTTTGTGTGTCTTCTTCTCTGTCATGGAGATCCTCTTGATTAGTCAATTTTATTGTACTGTTAGGTGATCCAGTTGAAATAAATATGTTTAAACCCTAAAAGCTTTGCTAATTTACATGATGTGCCATCAAAAGTGGTGAAACAAATTCAATATCATCGCATATTCATAATAATGTAACATGGTAAGCAAAGCAAATGAGGGAGCTCTACTGATAAACAGATGGTTTACTGAAATACACAAGAAAATCAAAATACTTTATTTACATCACATGTCATTGGTATGACCAGTGCTTGAGTATGGGGCAACAATATGGAACCCCTGACATGAAACAGAAATTAAATAATTATAATCAGTGCAGAGAATGTGCTTGAGACTTGTTCTCAAGAAATAGCTCTCAAGTATGAACAGGATTTAATTTATGCTAATTAAAGGCACTTGACAAGGTTAAATGTTTTCAAAACTATCAACTCTTTCAGTGCCAACTGTGACTAAATTCGAACTACTTAAGGTGGCATCAGCAAAGCTATGTTTTCATAAAAATCATTATTTGCACCAAAATACTATTTTGTAGCAAAGGTATGTTTTCATAAAAATCATCATCTGCACCAAAATAATATTTTGTATGTTTTGGAAAGCTATAGTGGTCATCTACAAGCTAACCGACAAAAAAAAAAGAAAAAGAAAACCCTGAAAAAAAGTATTATCTAAAGGTAAAATTTGAGCACTAAAAATTATACCCTTTTCGTCAAGGACCCAGATAACCCTGTGTTTACAACACCATGTAAAATGAGTGCAGTGTGCTGTCAGCCAAACACAGGCCTGGGCCCAATAAAATTTGGTCAAGCTGCTCATTGGAGGAGTAGAACAATGGGCTAGAGGCCTGAGAGACAGAATAGGCCCACTGTGGCCCACACAGGCTGTGGACACAGAACAATGGACACAAGTATCCATTCAGTCACTGCTATTGTGTTGGTTACATTGGCCTACACTATAGGCTGTGTACCTGAACTCGAGTTAGTTGGTGTGACATATTCAAATTCATTTAACTATGATAGGCATGTTCTGAAAAGAATAATTAAGTGCCACCAGGTGTGCCATGTATCAATACAGTATCGTTGGCTGGAGTTATCCTGGTCTCTCAACTAAAGCCAAACTTTATTTATGTGAAAGTGTTGGGATCCCAACGTTAATTTTCAGCCTTGACTGTATCAATTTATCAAAAAGAAACTTGGCCAGCCTGGAGTGGCAGAGGGTTGCATCAAAAAGCACGTTCTCAGTCTTGCCAAATACTCTCAACATACTGCCTTGCTATCTGCCCTTGATTTTGCATGAACCTTTTTCACACGTTCTCCGTCACCAGATGACTTTATAATGTAAAATCACCCCTGCAACATCGCTCATATATAAAATTACTTCTTTACGACAGTACTATAAAAAGGGCAACATGGTTAATCCTCTGGTACACCCAATGGTGTATCCCATTTTTGATAGAATCCTTGGCTTCTGATTGGTTAATAGCTATGGTACACTCTTTGTATTACCCTTATTTGTGCATTTATTACTGCAAAGGTGAAATACAGCGCAATTCCTGAAACTGACCGGGGAATACAGCCTTACTCTCGCTGTATCTCCCACTCTGGTTAGTGCATGGATCAGCCACCAGAAGTCTCTGTCATACGATACAAGCCTTGACGCGCTGCAGACGACAACATGATGGCGGACTGTGAAGTGAACTGCAGCAGCAGCCGGTCGAACAGTGTATTTTTGGGGCATGAAATTACATCATCAACAAGGCTTAAAGCCTAGAGGCAGGGCTGTTGGGACTGAGCACTGTAGTTCTAGAAATTGTCACTCATGATGTAATTTTGCGCTAACTTGACTTTTCTTAAGTTACATACTTTTTGCACATTTTGATTTCATGCAATCCAATGTCTTACAATACGAAATACACTGTAAATTTTGTTCAGGCATGTGAATTACGTGCTTTGAGTGGTAGCTCAAGTTTCTAGAATCACAGTAACTGTGTGTATTGAACCCTGTCAAGCCTGCTTTTGGGGCAGTATTACAGGAAAGATGAAGGAAGAATAGTACGAGATATATAAATTTCAAAATATATTTATTTGGCAACTGTACACATTGGTAAATCATTGGCACTTTGACTTAAGTTGAGCACCAGAGGTATGGTAACCTGGACGAATGAGACAGATATTGTAGTACAGTTTGGCATGTTAATATACATTGATGGATTTCTATTTGCACATAAACTTACATGTATATGAATGTATATACAAGTTTGTATCAAGTGCTCACATGTGTGCACTATCCCTGAGTGATATTTTTATAAAGTAATAATGTATAAAACATAAATGAAAATATGCTTTATACAAGTTCGATCAAGTGCTCGCATGTGTGCACTATCCCTGAGTGATATTTTTATAAAGTAATAATGTATAAAACGTACATGAAAATATGCTTTATACAAGTTTGTATCAAGTGCTCACATGTGTGCACTATCCCTGGGTAATAATGTATAAAACGTACATGACGATATGCTTTTTAAATTTATATATGTATAACATTAGTATTGCACATGTATACATGGTACATACAAAATATAGGTTTTACCAATGTGTTTAGTAGTAAGGTATGGATACATATGATCACATGGCATAATCTTGTTGTTAAGTAATAATATGATCTAATCTGTAGCACAAATATTATGAAACTAATAATCAAATATTTAACTACTCTAATTTGTGGTATAATGATATTAAATTGGAATTTTCAAGTGTGAAAAAAATTAAGCACAGTCATTTTTAAAAGCAGTACTACCTGTTCATAACAATCGCTATAACAAAATTTTTATTTGGAATGGCTTCATAAGATGACAAGACATAATATCTCTGTCAACTAATTCAATGATTCAATCTGCAACACAAATTATACAAAGCTAGTAATCAAATATTTAACTACTCTAACTTCTGGTATAATTATACTTAATAGAAATATATAACTGAGAAAAATAAAGGACAGTCATTGAAGCAGCACTACTTGTTCAAGAGTTACATAATAAGTAATACAAGAAGATCATGATGATCCTGTGCTCTGCTGACTGGGATCTGCTTTTACAGTATTGGAACACATGGACTGCAGTCTAGATTTGTACAGCTAAAAACATGTATGTACAGTACCAGCACTTACTTACAGTCACAAAGTCTGATATCGCATAACTTTGTCAAAAATTGACATATCCACATTCTTTTCACAAACTTTCATTGTCTTATTTCCAACTATATTTTGATAAAATTTTAAGCAATTCTATCATGCAGTTCTGGAGAAGAAGTCAAAAATAGCCTTAACATAAAAATTCATAAAAAATAGGAAAAAATTGCAGCGTCACCTGGTGGCCAAAATGAGAACTAATTGACCCCAGGTGACCCTATGTGCAATATCAAAGCAATTGGCCTGGTAGTTCTTGAGATGAAGAAATTGTATTTTTAAAAAAAAAATAAATTAAAAATTCATTAAAAATAGAAAAATTATTGCATCATCATCTCCTTCGCAAACTTGGTAGAAGTTCACCTGGGCAACATCCATGTGCAAAATTAAAACACTCCATACAGCTGTTTTTGAGAAGCAGTCAAAAAGGTGGGATGACGTGTGGTGGGTAAAAGACAGTGAAAGATGAAAAATGATACATGTTGGAACTTGTGCATGTCAGTGTGACAATCGGCCAGAGTAATAAATCGAAAAATATGTTACAAATTCATTATAATATCTGAAGCCTGCAGTGCTATAATTCAGCGGTTAATTTCACATTCTTTTGACATGGGGGTGGGGGGCCTCAAGTATTCTTATGCACATGTACTTTTTGTTTCAATTCCATTAAATTGATTTGATATCCTACATCCCAATGGGAGCCCCACGGCACGCAGAAATATTGATCGGCTCTGGCTTTGCATGCGTATGCTGGGGCCTCATTTGGGTTGCGGTGAAATTGCGATCGTTTGAACACTCTATCCTTTGCTAGAATACAACAGATTCTGTAATTCTATGCAGACAGTGCTTTGATATGCCTTCCATATTAAACTTTGGTCTTTCTTTCTTGTCTATGCAATCGAAAGAGTTTGACACAACAATCACCAGATTCATCCTCGTGCAAACAGATGACCGTACATCACCATTTGTATACCCGGATGTGCAAACTCCAAGAATTTGGGTTAATTCATTCAGCCGTCAGCAGGGAAGCGCAAGCCCGTCTTCCCGTTCTGTATTGTGGTAACATGTGCCGAAGTTTTCGAACAAAGTCTGCCTTACGAAATAGCCTCTCATAAAAAGATGTACCCAAAAATTTAACCAAAAGTCCATAGTATTATGCACTTTCTTTCGTTACGGCCGATGTAAACACAAGCGGAACATCGACCAACAAGTGCCATTGTGCGCACGCATGAAATTCTGACTGTCCACGGGTGACCGCTTGGTCTTGGAAAAAGTTTGACTTTGTCTCCGGTGGCACGACCCAGTCCTCATGAAAACCAAATTATGACATGCATTTTAGGTCAGATATTACGTTTTGCATGGTGTATACGAGTAAATTTACAGCAAATATGCGCCATAAGTTGTTTGTGAATGAATCGCGTACGTATAGAAGTGTAGGCCGTGATTTTGTACCACAAATTATGATCGTTCCGAGCAAGGTCCAAACAACGTGTTGTCAAAGGCTTTAATATACTTATAAACTAGGGAATTCAATATGGAAACTGGCATGAGGATGCTGCGCATATGGAATAAGTTACTATTTTATCGTTACCTAGCTTAAGATATTTAAATTTTGTGCCAAGATGGCGCATTTGTGCTGCCGAAACACAACTTCACGATGTGCGACATAACCATACTCTTTTCTTCAAGTACTAAATAAATGACAAAACTATGTTGAAATATTTGTACATATCTTTATTATACTGCCAGTGATAGACCAAACATAATACAACAAACAAAACACACCAAGTATTGAGAAGTTCACAGGGATCTCTTTTATTTGCAACAGGCTCTTGTCACGTGACAACTGTGCTGAGTCTCAACCACCCTACAAATTTCTCTCAAACTAAGCACGAAAATGTCCTCTTTTAAGTACTTAAAGCTGGACATGAATTTTATCACAGACAGAAGTTGTTTATGAGGCACTTTTCTGACATATTAGGCTAGTTGGTACATTTTATGAGTCCTTGGTCTTTTATAAAAATCATTTTTGTGTCCCTCAGACTCTCTACTCTATTGTCATAGACAATGAGGGGCAGGGGCACGCCCTGCCCAAAAATGGGATAAAATCGTCATTCACTGTTTTAGTGTGAAATACGGGAAGTATCTCCCCCAAGACAGCTGTATTACCCTCGGCTTTGCCTCGGGTAATACAGCTGTCTTTGGGGGAGATACTTCCTGTATTTCATTCTGAAACAGTGAATAACTAAAAGTATCCCGTTTCATTACTGTTGAGGACACGTGTCACAATGGTGGCCAACCCATGCATGACCACAGTGGCTACTGCACCAGGGAGGATGGGTTAGCGAACTGACTGCGCACCTGCTGCAGTCCCCTGGCTACAGCAACCCCCAGTCGGTGGAAAGGACACTGGTACAACTATTGACAAACTTTTAGCCTTTGATTATGCTTTAGCAGTATGCTGTTTCTAGTTGAAATCTTTGAAGTTGTGATTTTTGTTTAAGTTATTTTGTGATATCTCTCATCTGTATTCTTTACTTTGCTTTTCCTTATGTTGTATGTGTTAACGTTATTTCAGATGTATCCTCTGTTGTATCATATTTATGATTTTCTGCGAGAACTGTATCTTTATGTATCTTGCTTTTATTTTCCGCAGAAATAGGGGTTCAATAAATTTAGAATACTAATTGATCCTGTGGATTGTTTGCTTTGCAATACTCCAACTTTGTCATCCCGCCTCTTTATTGTTGACCATTTCAAAACCACACAATGAAACCACAGAGAGGCTCACATCAGAGAGGCTCCACTTCAAAGAAAATCAACTTTGATAAGATTGCAAACTCTTGAACCTGATGAAAACATATCAAAGAGATAGCTGTATGTGTACACTTTTGTCACAATAAGCTCAAAGCCCTATACATGTAGTGAGAACAACTTGATTAACAATAGTTTATGTCATGAGATGTGAGTGATGTTACAAAACTGCAATTTTCTCAGGATCAGTTTTGCCTTGACTCTACCAATTTTGACTGAAGAATTTTCAATAATGGATGGTTTGATTTTCATGAACTAAAATGTTTTGTGGTGCTTAGAATTTAACTTGGGGAAGCTCTTCTGGATTTGTTTACATTTTGTTTCCTTATTTGTTTATTTGGGCCCTAAAATTTAGGACTTGTAAATCATTGTGATAACCACTTGTCATTTTCAGTTCAAATTTTACTAATACCTTTATGGAAAAATGAGCAAGTTTTCCCTGGGCGTGTCTGCAAAGTTTCATTATTTCAAATTTTGAGGCATTTAAGTTTGATACTTTTTTTCTGTGAGCTGCGATAAATTGCCAAATTAGACCCTTGTGCAAAACTCCATTTGTGCCATAAAAACACATTCTAACATTATTTTTTTTAAAATGTAAATATAATTTACATGTCTTGAGCAAAATAGTTTTATGGGTCCAAAAGTAATAACCAAGGCACGAGGTTGGGATGAGAACCACATTCCAACCGATGTAAGTGCATAGCTTTGCTGACTCCACCTTAAAAAGAACTGCTTTGAATTATAATTAGAGTGCTTAAGATTCATGTTCCTTGTAAAAAGACATTACAATCAAGTACCAGCATGTCTGTCATGACACAGAAGATACTACTAGCTCAGGTCAATAGCTTTCCTTGCCATGCTTTGGGCACAATGCCTAAAGCATGCCAAGGAAAGCTATTGACTCAACCCAAAATGTGGCACTGAAAGCGTTAAAAGTACTATTGCAACTTTAATTTATAGGTTTCTGCTATAGGTGCATCCAATGAACCACAAACAAAACTCTTAAATTTTGAATTTATGCAAATGTGAGGCACCTGAAAAATTTAAATGCTTGATTACCTTGAAAAATTCTTATAGGTTGAGGTGCAGTTCAAACTTTGATTCACAGGTTTGTGCTATAGGCAGATCAAACGGACCGCAAACAAAAGTTGTAAAATTTTAAATTATGCTAATCAGGGACACCTGAACAACTTAAATAAGGTACCCGGCAGAGATGTCCATTATTGCCTCAGTTCTTTGGTTTGTGCTACAGATTTAGTCATACTTGCATTCTGAATGCACACACTGATTTGCTTTTTGAAGCATATCTTCTTTTCTAGTTTATTTATTTATTTAGTTTCACTGACTCTCCTTCAGTCAATACTCTTGTAAGTTAGCTACCCCCACCCCCCAAAAAAACAAACAAAAAACAAAAACAAACAACCCCCCCCCAAAAAAAAGGAAAGATGATTTGCTACATAGCAAATCAGTGTGTGTGTGTCTTCAAAGCATATTGGTATGGCAATGTACAACTATTCCATAACACAGGAGCAGAAGTTGGAATGGCATCTCTATCTATTATAGCTTTCAAGTTATTCAAGATTTAAAATTTCTTATGGTGCTATTTAGCATAATTCAAATTGCTATGTACAATTTTTATTTAAAATTCATTAGGTGCGCAATGGTCAACAACCCCCTGGTAGAAGTTGGAATGAAATCTCTATCTATAATACTTTGGAAAATATTCAAGTTTTAAAATTTCAAATGCTGCCAATTAGCATAATTTAAATGGCTACAACTTTTGGTTTAGATTCATTAGATGCGCAATGGTCAATAACCCCCTAGGAGAAGTTAAAATGACATCTCTATCTGTAATACTGTTGAAGATATTCAAGTTTTAAAAATTTTAATGCTGCTAATTTGCATTATTTAAACTGCTACAACTTTTGTTTTAAATTCATTAGATGCACACTGGCCAATAACCCACTAGTAGAAGTTGGAATGACATCTCTATTTATTATACTTTTAAAGATATTCAAGATGTAAAATTTCAAATGACCCTAATTTGCATAATTTTAAACATCTTCATTCCTCTGTATAAAACGGTCGAACTCCTAGTATGGAGGTACAATCATGTCAAATTTACAGTTTTTGTGTATGATAGTGTCCGAGAAAAGTGTCAGACAAATTTGCTGGTTAAGAAAGAAAGAAAGAAAGAAAGAAAGAGAGAAAGAAGGAAAGAAAGAAAAAGAAAGAAAGGAAGAAAGAAGGAAAGAAGGAAAGAAAGAAAGAAAGAAAGAAAGAAAGAAAGAAAGAAAGAAAGAAAGAAAGAAAGAAAGAAAGAAAGAGTTTTGCAAAAACAATATGTGTGGGTTGGCAACCAGACATAATTTCAGCAAAAACAGACAAGTGTGTGTTCACACACACACTTTAATTATGTGCCTATCATCAGAAGTTGTGTATATGGCTTCCCCACTGCATCACTCAAGGAAAGAATGATATCCCTGCTGAGCAGCACGGGATGGGGAGGGGGGAGGGGGGCCGCGGAATTTAGTCCAAGTAACCTTTACTAGAATCCACCACCGATTTCCTGGCGGAATAAGGCACTACTATTCTAGAAAATCACTGAAGTGTCACGGCAAGTAGGCCTAAAGCTAACTATATATGTGTGATGGATTCTGAACTTAACTGAAGAATGGCCGAGACGGGGGCTAATTCTAGGATAGCAATAACATTAACACAAGCATTGAAAGCAAAATACAATGTGAGCACGGAGCCATTTGCTTATAAAGCAAACCAGGGTTACTGACTGAGTGTAAAAAACACTGGTCTCCCGCCAGGCTCTTGATAATAAAATGGCAAAAACAAATTGATGAGATGAAGTTATTGAATGAGACTAGTCCTGGTCCTCACCTGACCTGGTCATGGGTGGAATCTGGATGGACTCTCAGTCCCTGCCCTGGCGTACCGATTTGAGAGCGAACTGCAACAGAGCACTCCTAGATGGGCTTGACGGTCGAGTTTGTCAAACTGAAATAAGCATTCGCGAGTCGAACCATATATAGCTAAGTCGTGTCATTCTCTAAGTGCTGAAGTCAGCGGGTTCTGTCATCTTTTTTTCACACTGTCGCAGACAAGCACAGACCCATGCATTCAACTAGGCATGCTCGTCAGATGGCGCTGCACAACTTGCTGCTAGCTGGTGATTGCTAAAATATGGAATCACACATAGTGCTCTCGAATCAAGACACGTTTCGATGCATAAATGATAAATTGAGCTTTCATTCTTTGACCAGGGTTACTGGTCTCCCGCTCGGCCCTTGATGATAAAATGGCAAATACAGAATGATGAGATAAAGTTAGGTACACAACAATTTTAAAATATAAACAATAGTACAGATGACTACAGGATGAGCAGCCCAAACACTAACATATAAAGCTCAATCTATAAATAGAGTAAGCATTAAAATATACATGCACAAATCTTAAAAAAAAAAAAAAAAAAACAAGCAAAAAAAAACAAAACAAACAAAAACAAACAAACAAAACCAAAAAAAAAAAAAGAAAAAAAAAAAAAGAAAGAAAGAAAGAAAGGAAAAAGAGAAACGCAAAACAAAACAAGCCAACAAAAAAGTAAATTAGTCATACAAATAGAGGGACACATAATTAAAATTTTACAGAAACTGTCCAAAAACATAAAAATTATCACTCAGGATAATCACAAATACACACTCAAAATTTATATTACAGCAAACACATTTAAACGTCTCAAATTAGCTAGTGTGACAGTTAAAAGCAGATTTAAAAGATGATAGGGAGGGCAGCTCTCTTAGTATGGGGACAGAGTTCCATTCGACTGCACCTCGACAAGCGAGACATTTTCTGCCACAGTGATTGTTGTTAGGCCTATATATGTTAATGGAAGGAAGGGTAGATACTAGAGGGTACCATTTGAGATTAGAATGAACAGGTAGAGTAAAAGTGTACTGCATTAGATAGTCGTTCTGAAATTTGCTTTGAGGATGTCTGTGAAGAAGCTGTGTGTAGCTAAAGTTATGCATGATCCTGCATATTTGAAGCCCCAAGAAAAATACAATGCGACACCCAATAACTTTCCATGAAGCGAACCAACAGTAGTCGTTACTTACGAAAAATCAGCCAACTCATCAGATATCGAGGTTGTAGATAAATTTATTTAAAATGCCTATAATTTTAAAGTATTTACCAAACTGTACAAATCGATCACATCGTCCCCAAACGAAGTCGTCCCAAGTCAACTCGTTGCCAACAAGCGCGTCCTTATGTCAGATCGGCCTTAAACTATCTCGCCTCAATGTTAAGCCGTCCAGGTATGTTCGGTAGACATGCCAATAAGCTTTATTGTAGATAGACTGAATAACCTTCATTGCAGGGCTGTCCAACTGGAGCATTAATTATAGCAAAAGTTTGATACAAAGCTCTTAAAAATTGCTGCAGATTTTCTCAAAAATAAGTGCTTCTTGTGTAAAGAAGTGGAAAAATTGCTACAAGGAAAGAAAATTTTGCTACAGATGTTTTCAGCTGGACAACACTGCAGGGTTGCACAGCAAGCATGGTATAGCATATAAATTACAATATTATGATAGAAGAAAGAAAAAATAGAGTGGACTGTTATAGCATTTAAAATATATAAAAAAAATGTCTACTGTAGGCTATTTACGTTGTGTCATTTGCAAATGCAAGATGATTAACACCTAGTCAGCAGCCACCGGGGTACCCTTAGTTCCGCGTATAGGGTGTATCTGTGCTATGATCTATTTACGCGGCTTTCAAAGGATAGATTTATAAATTTTGCCACTTCTTTCATCACAAAATGGTCGCCATTTGCGCCAGTTATTAGGAAGGTGAATTTGTCTGTTAGAGATTTGTGTTCAAAATTATAGTTTATCAGGCTGTTAACATGTTGGTCGCAGAAGTTTTGATTTTTATTGCAATTTTAGCATGCAGTGCCTTTCTCTGCAATATCTCAGCAGGTAGGGCAAGCTCGGTCTTCAAGGGGGATTCTGTTATAGCATCCATTCTCTACCTTTAGGTCATGCACTTCTCCTTGCTCTTCTTCTTCTTCTTCTTCTTCTTCTTCTTCTTCTTCTTCTTCTTCTTCTTCTTCTTCTTCTTCTTCTTCTTCTTCTTCCTCTTCCTCTTCCTCTTCCTCTTCCTCTTCCTCTTCTTCCTCTTCCTCTTCCTCTTCTTCTTCTTCTTCTTCTTCTTCTTCTTCTTCTTCTTCTTCTTCTTCTTCTTCGTCGTCGTCGTCGTCGTTTTTTTGGTAAAATTTTTTCCTTTCCTGTAATATGGTCAATTCATATTTATATTTTCCTCTCTAGTAAAGTTATTCTTAAAGGTACAGTCAGTTCTGATCGAGTTTGTTTGAGCTGCGGTCATCACTCTGTAGGAATTTGAACCAGTCCCTCTCATAAGTAAGTGCTTTGCATTTTATTCTGTAGCAGTTGTATGTTCTACACAGCACATAGGAGTTCATTTCAAAGTGATTAACAAGGATTTTCAAATTATGTACACAGCAGCTGTTGTTACTTTGTATTAACGTGTAGTTTTCCCTCAAGGCACAGGACACAAGGCCTATGCAGGGGTGGGGGGCTTGCAGCCCGGCCCAGTATTTTGCACTTTGACTTAATCAGTCCGAACATTACCTGTAGGATAGGGAAATTACCCAACTCGCTTCCAACAGCAGCTGCAGTACTTGATTTTCTGTATACATACAGAATGCGATGTCTTACAGTCTAAGTTTGGTGGTCAGAATCGTTCTACTACTGCCAGAATATGAGACAGCCATGATCTACTGGCAGATAGATGTATTGTACTGATCGCCATTTGGTGGCCATGACAAGAGAACATACATGTATTGTAACATATATGTTGAGCTTAGCACCAAATAAATAAGTTGAATAAATACATAATGATGTGGCAGAATAACTCGCACCACCTTTATCATAAACTACGCTAGTCTAGAGGTCTACATCAAGACACAAAAAACATAAAGCTATTAGATAACACACGTATCCAAAGCCAGGTCCTATGTTACATTTGGTTTGCTTTTCAGCAAAATCTACCTGGATCTGGACAGTCACCTTTTTGCCTAATACACGTTTAATTGAATATCTCCCTGTTTTCTTTCTTTGTACATCTCATTTCAGCCTCATCAGTTATATGTTCTTGCATATTTTCTGCCCTTAAGTTATTATATATTGACATTATAATGAATTTCATCGCCCATTTCTCCAGTGGTTCACTGATTATGTCTGGGTGCCAACCCAGACATTTTGTTTTTCCAAGAATTCTTTCTCTCTTCTTTATCACCAGATTTGTCCGGAGTTTTTCTCGGACCTTACTGTTCCAAAAACCACCAAACTTGCCATGATGAATAACCTACCATTGAAATTTGGCACCTGACTTGGAATAGTCATGATGATTAAAATTATACAAATGAGGGGCAATCAAAATTTCAAAAGCTCCATATCTACTAAACTATCGGAGATAGACACAAAGTTCTAACTTACACACATAGGTTTGAGACAACTGGCAAATCCAATAGCATACAAACAAAACTTTGGGAATTTTAATGTATGCTAAATTCACCAAATTTCTCCCAAATCCACATACAGGCCTTGAACTGCTTGCTGTATGACCTGTTGCTTGACCTCTATGGTGCCAGGCAACCATTTTGCATTCATAATTAATTAGCTTGAACCTGTCTCACACCTTTCTATCCATGCATGTTAAGTGTACGCTTTGGAAGGTTTGGGTCTTGTAGCAAATTGGTGGTGGTGGTTGGGGGGGGGGGGGATCCCAACAACTGTGTACTGAGGCCCTCAATAAAATACAGAGTATCTCTTTTTGTTCATGCAGAAACAGATTGACTCCATGCTGCCGTATGTACCAGGCAGGCTCTTGTTTCCATTGGTGCAGAACAGACCTGTCAATGCAATATGACTAAAACTGGTGTCTTAGCTGGCCTGTTTTTTGCCTGAGGCAATGTCAGCCTGCTGAGCTTATTAGTCCCAAGGGAACTCAGGCTCCAGGCTTCTAGGCAGAACAAGCCTGAATGTACCCTCTGTTAAAAATAGACTACATGCAGAGCTGAGTCGGCCAGACCAAGGAGGGTAGAATTTGTGTCATCTCAGTGGACATTTTCATGTCTTTGATTTCTTGTAGCCAGCGAGATGAAGCCTGCTCTTCATAGCCAATACGGAGACAGTATAGTTTTGTCTTGGTCCACAGGTACATGTTTATGTAGTTTCTTGACAGCTTCTGTTAAAATTTGTATATGTAATAAAGGAAGAAAGACAGTTTTGTATTGCATGTTTACACTGTACATATCCCTTTGAATTATAATATGTATACACTGTATATATATATATATATATATATATGTATATATATATATATATATATATATATATATATATATATATATATATATATATATATATATATATATATATGCATATATGAATATTGTACACATACATGCAGGCATACTCATCCACACTGCCCAGAAGGGCTGACCCTCTCAGGAGTGGGCACTTTTCTCTGGTCCCAAGAGTGCCAACTTTATAGAGATTTCACTGTATTAATATACTCTTTCTTTCTTTCTTTCTTTCTTTCTTTCTTTCTTTCTTTCTTTCTTTCTTTCTTTCTTTCTTTCTTTCTTTCTTTCTTTTTTCTTTCTTTCTTTCTTTCTTTCTATCTATCTATCTATCTATCTATCTATCTATCTATCTATCTATCTATCTATCTATCTATCTATCTATCTATCTTTCTTTCTTTCTTGTCTTTCTTTCTTTCTTTCTTTCCTTCCTTTCTTCTTCACAACCAAGTTGGCCTGGAAATTTTCTCAAGCATTATTTTTCCGAAAATCACCTTGCTATGGTGACAGATCAAACAGTGAAATTGTGCATCTCATTTGGAATAGTCATGATGTTTAAAAGTATGCAACTTTAGGCACAATTAAAATATATTAAAATTTTAAAAGCTCCATATCTTCCAAAATATTGCAGATAATCAAAATTTCAATGTGCATATATAGGTTTGTGACACCTGCGAATATAATGGATAGTATAAGTTAAGTAGAATTTCAAATTATTCTAATAAGGGGCTTTGAAAATTTCAAAGTTGAATATCTCCAAAACTATTATACATAGCCATGCCATTTCAACTTCAATTTATAGGTTTGTGGCAAAGCCGCATCCAATGAACCATGAACCAAAGTTGTAGGATTTCAATTTATATAAATTACGTAAACATGCAAAATGTAAGTCTTGAATAGCTTCAAAACTTTTATATATAGAGATGCCATTCCTACTTCAATTTATGGGTTTGTGGCAAAGCCCATCCTATGAACCATAAACCAAAGTTGTAGGCTTTCAATTTATGCAAATTAGGCAAATACCCAAAATTAAAATGTTGGATAGCTTCAAGACTATTATAGATACTAGCTTCATTCAAACTTCATTTTATAAGTTTGTGACATTGCCACATCCCATGAACAAAGAACCAAAGTTGGAGCATTTTTTTAAAAATTAGGCTAGTACACGAAATTTAGATTATGTTGAACAATGGCAAAGTGTATAGCATTTCAAACTAGTCTCATTTTGAAGGCACCCAAACAGATTTGCAGTGAAGCATATCTTCTTTTCTAGTTTATATTATATTTACTTTCATTGCATATCTGCCGGTCTCTATCCTAAGATTGTGGGTCGATATCTTTAATACAGTTAGCTCTTTCCGTCACGCTAAACAGGTGTGGCTCATCCAAATTGTAAATGATATCCTCCATCCATGCTAAATATGTATCACCGTAATATTAAAACGAAATATAGTGCATGTCTTTATGTGCGTTTGCCATGTATCCTCTCGGGTACCCCCCCCCCCGATGTGTGATCTCACATGTTATGAATTCATATGTACCTTATGCTTCAAAAGTGTATTTCATTTGATACCAAAAGAGGTTCAGTCTATCAGAAAATAATTGTGGTAAAAATAGATACATTACATTTCTGATTCCCTCGTAGGTATTCAGAGCTCCATTTTAAAATATAAATGTATGTAGTGAGCTTCAAATGCAAAAGCGATCCGCATTCAAAAGTATTGTGCCCTTCTATTAGTTCAACCAATGGATTTAATATGTCTAGATGCCATATCTTTTGTAACTCAAATCATCATCACACGTGGTATATTTCGCTATTGAAGCTTCCTCTTGTGAAAAACAAGTACTAACCACACATTTCCTCATGATAATCCTAAGTTTTTTGTGACGTTCATAACCTCGAAGCACCAGGAAGAAACCCATCTTCATTCCCGGCATTAAGGATGATAACTCTTCCGCCTTTGCCTTTTGAAAGACCACTCCTGTTCTCCCCCTCTTCAGTTTGCCACACTTTTTGTGGCGTATTATAATGCACGATATACTACTCTGTATTGTTTCATAGATTGTATTGGCTGTCGCAAACTTTCTTCTACTGTTAATCATGGAATGTGTTTACAGTGTTCTAGAATCACGCGCAAGAGGAAGTGATGGACACACGGATTTGATTCAAATGATACATGAAGACTTTTTTTCACTCATTTTCAAAGTGCAGCATAAGAGGAAAGATTTCACTGTGTATTCCCATTGTTTCTTCTAATCAAGCGCATTCCCATTGTTCCTTCTAATCAGGCACATCCCATTGTTCCTTCTAATCAGGCGCATTCACATTGTTCCTTCTAATCAAGCGCATCCCCATTGTTCCTTCTAATCAGGCACATCCCATTGTTCCTGCTAATCAGACGTATTCCTATTGGTCCTTCTAATCAGGCGTATTCCCATCGTTCCTTCTAATCAGGCAAATTCCCATTGTTCCTTCTAGTCAGGCACATCCCATTGTTCCTTCTAATCAGGCACATCCCATTGTTCCTTCTAATCAGGCACATCCCATTGTTCCTGCTAATCAGGCGTATTCCTATTGTTCCTTCCAATCAGGCGTATTCCCATCGTTCCTTCTAATCAGGCACATTCCCATTGTTCCTTCTAGTCAGGCGCATTCTCATTGTTCCTGTTAATCAGGCGTATTCTTATTGTTCCTTCTAATCAGGCATATTCCCATTATTCCTTCTAATCAGGCCCATTCTCATTGCTCCTCCTAACCAGGCACAGTCCCACTGTTCTTGCTAATCAGACGTATTCCCATTGTTCCTTCTAATCAGGCGTATTCCCATTGTTCCTTCTACTCAGGCGCATATGTATATGTATATATATATATATATATATATATATATATATATATATATATATATATATATATATATATATATGTATATATATGAAATAGTTCATTAGACTTCTGTATGCAACAAGCATGTGTGCGTGGGGTGGGGAGGGTGAGAGTGGAGTGTACTTGGCCTTGAAAAGGATCGGCAGGCTCACTGGACGGCTATCCCCCTTCCACATGAAAGGTTTGCGAAAAATTGGAGGGTCACAATTCTATATCTTGTTAAAGAAAAAAGGCCAAAATTAAGTCATATTTGGCACTTTTGTCTGGAATTAAGCAATTTCTTGCCCTTTTTTTAAAAGGAGGGGGAAATATTCGAGGCTAAGTGCGTGAAACGGGGGTTGGGGTGTTAAAATTCTACACGGGGTGCCAAATATATAGGGGGTCATTACCGCTGTGCCTATACTCCTATTAATGTGTTGGCAGTGCCCCCCTCCTCCATTCATAGGCGCACGCACGCATCAGCGATGCACACTCAAAACACTGCCGTTTGAGGGGCATTCAAGCGAGAACATCGAGGACCGAGCACATTTATGCATGGTGGCGGAGGGGCTTGAGCCGCGGGCAACAGTCGCGATAATTTAACATCGCATAAATGAACTATATATGTTTCAAATTTCACCCACAAAACCACACATTTTATTTATTGTACAGATATATAGATTTGTTAGAAACAAATTTCTTATCGATGTGATTATTTCCAAGGGTTTCATAAGCCGGTTTACAAGAGGGTATCCGATTGCACCTTTTTTCAGCATTTCTTAAAAGATAATCGATGGAAAAGTGTATTACATATATGTAAAATTATAGTCAAGACCAATATGCAGGAACCGTATTTTTTGTTTACGAATAAAACACATAGTTACAGAATAATCAAATTCTTTGATCATCATTCTAAACATCAACATCTTATTCATTTCGACAGGTACAAAAGTCTCCGAAGGAGGCATCTGAGAGCAAAACAAAAAAAAAAAACAAAAAAAAAAAAAAAAACAAAAAAAAAAAAAAAAAACAAACAAAAAAAAAAAAAAAAAAAAAAAAAAAACAAACAAACAAAAAAACAAAAACAACCGAACTCCCCTCCCCCCCCCCAAAAAACCCCACAAAACAAAACAAAACAAAAAATCTTTATTTGAAGCAATCGATCATTTAGATTTTAATCAACCCTGTCTACAAAATCGATTGATAAGCAGAAAATTTCATTCCGAAAGTTCGGAGTTGAACGTTTTGAGGCCTTTATTGCCCGTATTGTTGGCCGTAATGAAAATATTGTTCTCCAACACTGGTCAGTTTTGGTTGCAATACTTCGAAGACCTGTCAATCAACTATTCTGATGTATAGTTTCCAACATACAATGATGTTAACTGAGGTTTTGGTGGCACTTATGGACTTTAAATCGTCGGGACAAAACTGGTGCTATATTTACGACATGGAAATACGTCAAAAAGTGTTTTAGACGGGTCTGCCGTAGAAATATTACCTCTGATATAAAACAAATCTGTAATGTCCTGAATACTTATTTTTCTCAGAGGAAAGTTGGTTATTTTTTGAATACGGTTAACAGGCATTTGCAGACCAAGATACATTCCAATCTTACCTTGGAACAGTTTTCTTATTTTTACCAAGAACAAATGCAAGATGGCTCGCTAAGTTCACTAAGGAGCGAAAAATTAAAAATTCATAATACAGTTAGGTCTTGGTTTATAGAAAATGAATGTAACGTTTTCTCACATAATATATCACATGAGGAGATTGGGAAAGGCTTAATGCGTATAGAAGGTAACTGTTTGCCAGGATATGATGGCATCACCACCAATTCTGTGTCAAGATTTAGCTGCATTGCATACAATCATGTTGAATCGTACTATTGTTCCTACTGATTTTCTTTATAGGTCTTTGTTTATAGAAATAAAGGTAACGTTTTCTTGTACCTATTCCTAACTCAAACTGTCTTCGTCAGGCCTCATCTTGGGGGAGAGTCGCAGCGGGTGTCCCAGAGGGCTCATTTTTGGGGCCTCTCTTGTTTCTTGTATATGTGAACGATATTGTAGAGATAGTTAGATCTGAAGTTCGCCTCTTTGGTGACGACACGACACTTTTCATCACAGTTGATAATCCAACTGAAGCAGCTTGGGCCCTAAATCAGGACCTTGAATCAATATCTCGTTGGTCAGACCAATTGCTCATTTCTTTCAATCCTAAAAAGACAAAATCCTTGATATTTAGTAAGAAAAATGTTCCTGAATACCATCCCCACTCGACCTTCAATAATAAGACTCTAGAAAATGTAGAGGTGCACAAACATCTCGGGGTTTGGTTTTCTGCCAATCTTTTATGCTCAGTCCACCTCAATCATTTAATTGCAAAGTAAAAAAAGACTAGTTGGTGTTTTGCAGCGCCTGCAGTGTAAGCTAAATAGAAATCTCTCGAATATCTCTATTTTTCATTTGTACTTCCTTGCCTGGAGTACGCCAGTGTGGTCTGGGATGGATGCACGAAACTGGACAAGGACAGACTTGAATCTATTCAGCTGGAGGCAGCCCGGGTCGTGACAGTGGCACTTGCCCATACGAATCTACAACAAATCTATATAGAGACAGACTGGGAAAAATTAGCCGAGCGTAGAAGGAAAAAAAATTAGCACTACTATACAAAATTATAAACGGATTAGCCCCAGTGTATTTCTCAAGACTATTACCAGAAACAGTTTCGGAACGGACAATAAAAATTAGAATTATAGATGCCAAGAAAGCCACACTTTACAATTTTTTTTCCATCAGCCGTTCGCGAGTGGAATTCTTTATCCCGAACAGCTAGGACCATTGAGCATTTGGGCGAATTCAAAAGGGAACTAAACATCCCTAAACCAAAACGCAACGAACTGTACTATTTAGGAGAAAGGAAATATGACACAATTCACTCAGTATGAGAATGGGCTGAAGTCAGCTGAATAATGATTTGTACAAAATTGGAGTTGTCGAATTCCATCGTGCTCATGTGGAGCAAGTCGGGAGACTGTTCACCACTTTTTTTTTGAATGCAACAAATATGTTATACTAAGAAACGAACTACAATGTAAAATAACCACATTTAGTACTTTTACCTGTAAACTGTTTTATTTGGAATTGAAGGAAGCGAAATTATTACAAGACAAAACGAGGAGATATTCAAAGCCGTGCACAAGTATCTTAGACTTTCTGGAAGATTCAAAATATAACTTGGATTTATGTCTGCAAATAGTATAAGTATTATTATTTTAACAATGCTCATACATCATCATCGTTCCCCTTTATTCCTTTCCTATTGTTGGTTCTGTATGTCACCTATCCGCGTACTGATGTTCATAATTTTTCTGTTTTATGTTGCCCTGTTATAAATGTACAAATGGCCCTTATATAGGCTGGTGAGCCTGTCGGCCAATTGTATTTTACAAATAAAATATGTTTAAACCAAACTGTCTTAATCCTGATGATTCTGGTAATTTTCATCCTATTACTTTCAGTACAACATATATTAAACTTATGGAAATTATGTGGGTAATCCCTGATACTGCTTGTGATGTACAATTTGGGTTCAGAGAGAAAAGAAGTACATATTTTGGATGCTTGCACGATATCCTTATATATTATAAAAAATTTCTTCTGACGTGTACGCATGCAGCCTTGACGCGGAGCGCTGTTTTGATAGAATCTGGCACAGTGGGTTGTTTTTTAAGCTCTACGACTTTATGTCCTTATGACAGTGGTTATTTTTATATAAGTGGTATAGCGGACTCAAAGCATGTGTTAAATGGAAACCTAATTATGGACATTATTTTCTCTGTTACCAGAGGTACCCGCCAGGGGATCCGGAGTATCTTATCACCTAAATTGTTTATTTATTCATTTATTTATTTATTTATTTATTTATTTATTTATTTATTTATTTATTTATTTATTTATTTATTTATTTATTCATTCATTCATTTATTTATTTATTTATTTATTTATTTATTTATTTATTTATTTATTTATTTATTTATTTTTACAAATAATCTATTAGTCGAATTATCAAAAATGTTAGAAGAGTAAGTATTGGGAAAATAAATACAATTCGTTTGCTTTTGCTGACGATGTAACGCTGTTTTCTGCACCTATTACTAGCATACAGGGTCTTATTAATGTATGCACAGACTACGCCAATGAATGGAGATTTTCTTTTGGTGTTAGCAAAACCAAAGTATATTACATGAGGGTAGAAGTTCTTTTCATGTTGAACCTAAATGGTATCTTGGAAGTAATATAATAAATCTAGTGCCTGAACTAAAATTGTTAGGGGTGACATTCACAAAACAGGGTACATCAGATTCTCATATTACTAGTAGTAATGGAGCCAGCTGTGCTAGACGAGCTATGTTTCGCAATCATAATGTTGGCTGGGGTTATCCTGGTCTGAAAAGTGCCGTTAAATCTCATCTATGGAAAATCGTTCGTGTGCTTTCTTTAACCCGAGGGTTTAATAGTATTAATTTGCGCAGGGTACTTTAATTTAACAGTCCCTAGGTTCCAGTAAAGGAGCTCATCATTCTAAGATTTTGTTAGCACTCGATATTCCTAATTTTTTTCAAGTAATAACTCGAGACACGTTATCATTTGTTAAAGGAATTAGCGCAGTAAAATCTCCTGTGCGAAAATTGTATGCCTTTGAAGTGTCCGAATATATTATCCATGGTAAACGGGTTACAGGTAGCCTTTTAGACAGATTTATTACCTATGGTATCTCGCCCATTTCAGCTATATACTCTCTAACTCTGGAACTTCTGCGTCGGGCCAGTGACCCCGTCCTGACTCTTCCTGTGCCAGCGCATCGGGTCAGGACGGGGTGGCCGACTCGCTGACGTACTTATTATTGTCGCCCAGTTACGCTTTAAATGGATCGAGTGAGCACAGAATGGCTCGACTATTGACTCAATTTATAATTTTAATTGTTTTTTTTTACTCGTTTCACTTCCTTTTATTTGTCTGTATGATTTCGTAATATTTTGGAGTATTTTGTGATTATATAGGTATATGTTAGTAGGCGGATATTGTTTTCTTGTACATAATGTACATTTCCCCGTTTCTCGGGTTCAATAAAATAAAATAAAAATTGGCTTAAAAAGCAGATATTTACCCGAAATACATCAAGGACAGTCATAACTGCAAGCCTGTCACTGTGGCTTCATACGCGACGGCGACAGCTTCAAAGCGGACTCGAAAGCGGATTAGCCATGTTACCCGAATGTACTATCACCTTGACCCCAAAGCAACATTGCTTGCCAATGGCACTGCACGGCAAAATGGGCTTGCAGCTTCACAGCATGTCGTTCCTTATGCACGTTCCATGTAGCATACCACAATGCCAGGTGGGCGGGCTTGAACATATTTAATGTTTTATGTATTGTATCTTATGTATTGTGACAAATAGGTAATCCATGATCACCACAGTCTATAAAAGAATTACTTACTTACATGCACAATGACGTTTGGATCGTTGTCGTTTCAATTCTCATCTTCATAGATTAAATATTCTTGCGTCTGCTGCATGCAATTGGTCATATCCTAATGAGAGTACATACCATTTCTTCCTCGAATGCCCCCTCTTTTTATACCATAGAGTATCCTTACTGAAAACGGTATGCAATATTTTGGCACCAGGAGTTAATCCAAACCTAGTTGTTCACTTAGCAGGTGATAAAGTGCTCACTTGTCTGACACATGGTAATGACAATATATGTATCAAGCGAGAACTTCGATATTTTTGATGCTGTCCCAAAGTTTGTTATAGATACAAGGCGGTTCATATCTTGAGTTGATACGAGGGGAATATCATGTTAGTATACTGATCAATGTATTTGTCCTCAGATATTGTTTTGTCCTTTGCTTTGTACATATGATGTTTGTCTCTTTGTGTCTGGAGAGCCATTCACTTTGTGTTTTTGTACTACTTGGCAATCCAGGTGAAATAAATATGTCTAAAAACCCCTAAAATCTGCTGTTTAAAATTATTGAAGACTGGAAACATGCTTTGGATAACCATGAATATGTAGGTGTGATTTTAATGGACTTGTCGAAAGTTTTCGACATGCCTCCTCATATTCAAGAATCCCCGCATGTCGACCACTTTAACTCTTTCAGTGCCAAGTTCTGAACTGATCAACAGCTTTCCTCGGCACGCTTTTGGCGCAAAGCGCAGGTCAACAGCATTCCTCGGCACGCTTTTGGCGCCAAAAGCGTGCCGAGGAATGCTGTTGACCTGCACATTTTTTCCACAAGAATTACTGATTTCAGACCAGGCATGTTGGGACTTGAAATTCGAAAGCTCTTCTCACAAAGAATATGAATCTGCCATCGCTATTTATATTCAGAGCACTTCAACTAAAGTGGCATTTGGCATTGAAAGGGTTAAGAAGTTAATCAAAGCATGGCTTGGTCCCTCCTACTCAATTTATGTGCAGTCTATGTCAAACCAGGGCTAAAGCAGATCCCATGATCTTCTTCAGCTTCTGATGACCGGCTGTGTATAGTTACATCTACGGGTTCATTGTACATAGACTCTACATGCGATTTCTTTTCTTCTTTTCCATTCTTCAGTGTCGAACAATAGTGCTGTTGCGTTGATATAGAATTATGGACTTTTCAGAGGATAGACATGTGTGATATCGACCCGAACAACCAACAAAACAGAGGTTGACATTGTTTTTTTCCGGTTGGAGGTTGATATCCACAGCATTTCTATATACTGAAAAAGGCCATAATTATTTTATTAATTTATTAAGGACATGATTTTTTATTGTTAAAAAGTAATGAATTCTAAAGTAGTTATTCAAATGAACGAATGATAGACATGCTGTGGATATCGACCAGAAAAACCAATGTCGACCTACGCCTTTGCCATTTTCCTTGGACAGTGGCAGTCGACGGTGAGGCACCTGCACACACACACAATTAATGTTAACTGGCCAACAGACATCACTTAATAGTAAAGCCTCATGTGACGGGAATTATCCAATCATAAACTGCTTATTCTTAGATTATTTAATAATGCTTTTTATGGGTACAAGTCGACATGAAATAAAGATTGTTATCTACATGACATCGGGCGTGGCGCAGGTTCGACGTCAGCCTCAATCCCCGCTGCCATATCCCCACAACACCAACACAAACGATATCCATTTCTTACTGTGTCAGGCCGACTATGTGATCGTAACATATCTTTTAATATTAAAAAATCTGTATCCGTATTATTTCCATGTTCACTCGAAAACTCCGTATTTTCTCCATGTGAAAATCACGAATAACATTGTCCTTGATGCACTTATGAAATGTCCTCATCTGCAAAAAAAGACAACATACTGAAAGATTCTTGATTGACAGACTACATATTCAACCTCTGCCCAACAGAGTTTAAAATTTGGCCTCCTCAAGTGCTAAATAGCATGCCAATACATATAACTATTAACAGATAATCATTCTACCCATAGTCTCCAAGG